>APFE030458726.1:47188-61845 GCA_000404065.3 Pinus taeda
CCTCATATGAGGGTGGGGGTAGGGGGAGATACTGGGCAATTGCAATTTACAAAAGACGCATATCCGTATACATGCACAAAAAAGCGCGTACAGTTTGGAAAACTTGGTTTTTGGTCCTTGGTATTTGGACCATGGTATCACGTCCGAAGTGTTAAACTCAGGTATTTGGACCCAGGTATTGGTTCTAAGTGGTTTTGGACCATGGTATTGAGTAAGGCCTAAGACTGCAAAAGGGGAAGGAGATCATTAGGCAAAGGCACTCAAGTATTGAATATCTAATGAAGAGAAAGATCTAGAATATTGGTGGTTGGGTTATGGTGCATAGTTGGATCTGAATCAAGGAGGAACCTGAGCGCTAGAAGAAGTTCTATTGATGGGTCAAGATCTTAAGGCTTGAAGAGAAGTATCTTTCTGTGATTTTGATCTTTTATATTTGGTGCATGACTTGATCTATAAATCTAATGATCTGGGTATAACTGATGTCTGACTAGTTGAAAAAGAGTAAATTATCTTTTATAGATCTGTACGCAGGTTCAGCATAGCAAGGGCGCGTATACACGCTGGTTCAGTGATTCAAAACCGTGTATACACAAGTTTGCCTTAATATAGAAGCATATGCACGGAGGTTCTACATATTGAAGTAGCGTATGTCTCATAAAATATGTTTTAGCTACTTCTATTTATTGTTGCAGTGTTTTGGGTTCAGGATTGGTTTCTGGTTATTGTTACTGTATTCTAGTTACAGCATTCAGAGAAGTGATTGTTCGATTCAGTTTTTGGTTGGTGCAAAGGAGATTGGTTGATGCAGATATATTTGATGTTTGATTGATGTTATTGATGGATCCAGTCTGAAAATTTATGAAACGTGGTCACTGGAGGAAAAGAGAAGGTTGTAGCCTTCTGTAGGTCAACACCTACGTACTAGTACATCAGCTAGTACAAGAACTAAGGGGGTTGTAGCTCCCTTCCAGGAGAAGCTGGAGAACGAGAGAAGGTTGTAGCCTTCTGTAGGTAGAAGCCTGCATACTAGTATAAGATTGCACTGGTACAGAAATATTGTGGAAAGAAGTTTCTTATTGAAAGAAGATAGAGACGAATTGCAGTAGGTGGATTTCACCCACATTGGGTTTCCACCTTATATCTTGTGTTCATGTGTGTGATTTCCTGTACTGTTTACTGCACTTGATTACTATTTTATGGTTTTGATTCATAGATTAAGATAAGCTAACTAAATTAGAAATTTGCAAGATATACACGGTTTTCTCTAAACACAATTGCATATATACGCAGGTTTAATTAACAGAAGTAGCGTATATCAATTTGTTTATGGAAATGAAAAATTGTTAAATTGCTAATATTGATTCACCCCCCCCAATATTATTGCCAACAGGTTATTCCCAGCTGCCAGGAATTGATTTTGGTGATATTTTTTCTCTTGTTCACGAGGTAGCTTCTATTAGATTACTTTTATCTGTTGTTGCTGCTTTTGATTTTGAGGTAGAACAGATGGATGTGAAGACAGAATTTCTTCACGGGGATCTGGAAGAGGAGATATACATGAAGCAACCTGAAGGTTTTGCGGTGAAGGGTAAGAAAGAAATGGTATGCAAGTTAAAGAAGTCTTTGTATGGGTTAAAATAGTCACCAAGGATGTGGTATCAGAAATTTGATACATTTATATAGGGACTTGGCTTCACCATAAGCAAAGCAGATCATTGTGTGTATTTTAAATTAATTGGTGACCATTTTATTTATCTGGCCTTGTATGTGGATGATATGTTGCTAGTTGGAAATGACAAAGAAATTATCGGGGATTTGAAGACCCAATTTTCCTCCACATTCGATATGAAATATCTTGGTGTTGCAAACTATATTTTGGGCATGGAAATTAAAAGAGATCGGGAAAAGAGGAAGCTCTGGTTAAACCAAAGGAAGTATGTCGAGACAATACTGCAAAGGTTTAATATGAAAGATAGTAAACTGGTGAAGGTTCCTATTCCTGTAGGTGTGAGGTTATATGTTGAACAGTGTCCCAATACACAAGAAGAAGAAGAGGACATGTCCCGTTTTCCATATGCAAGTGTAGTCGATAGCCTGATGTATGCAATGGTCTGTACTAGACCAGACATTGCAAATGCAGTGGGAGTATTGAGAAGGTTTATGTGAAAACCAGGGAAGGAGCGCTAGACAGCAGTGAAGCGGGTTTTCAGGTATTTGTGTGGCACTAGTGATTATAGTTTGTGCTACCAGGGAAGACCAGGATTGGACAAAGTGTTGGATATTCATGGCTTTGTTAATGCAGGCTAGGCTCGAGATCTGGAGTAAGAAACAACTATAGAGGCAGAATACATGGCAGCCACTCATGCAAGAAAGAAAGCAGTTTGGTTGCAGAGATTGTGTTCAAGTATGGGGTTAGTATAGGGAGCTATAAGGATAGACTGTGATAGCCAAAGTGCAATTTTCTTGGCAAAGAACCTTGCATATCATTCAAAGACAAAGAACATTGATGTTCAGTATCACTTTGTGAGGAATATGATATAAGACAAAAAGGTGTTGCTTGTAAAGGTGGGCACTTTGAAGAATACTGCAATGCATTGACAAAATATGTGACCTCTGAGAAGTTCTCTTGGTGTAGAGAAACAATGGGTGTTGCATGGCTGGATAAATGACTAAGCTCTCTTGTGGTCCCCTATGGAAATAAAACAACAAGTGGGAGAATGTTGCATTGTGTTATATTATTTCCATGACTAGCCCACATAGTTAACCGAGGGGTTGGAGGGGGGGTGGAGCCCCCCCTTCGTTGCACTGATTGCGTAGCGGGGGGGTCACAGGGGGTTTGAGGGGTGCAGGTAACCCCCCTCTATGGGTTCCGGGGCAGCGCCCCGAAAAATTTTGTTTTTTGGGCCCTATATTTGGTTGGGTGGACCTAGCTATGGTTTGTGCATGTTTTTCGCACATGCTTTTGGACATGATGGTTTTCGGTCCATGGTTTTGGACGCGATGGTTTTCAGTCCATGGTATTGGATGCTTAGACATGTATAAATATTTATTGTAACATTGAAAGGAACATAATGAAAAATCAAGCTGGTAGTCCTGGTTTTGGAATCCATGGGAAAATATCTGTGTATATGTGTTTTATGTGTTATGCTCTCTCATTGTTTATTTTCTGTGTTTTAGAATTCGTGTGCAGGTAATTTTTGTACAGGGTTAAAACCTACAGCATGAAGTGCAAATATACATGGGGATGTCCTTTACAGGAAGTAGTTTGCCAAGATCACCAACAAGTATAATAAACCAATTTCCGAAAGGCATATTCTGATATGAAAGCAATACCTCCCTTACGCAATCATCTATGCGTGAAAGAAGTTTAGGCCCAATAAAGCTCATCTCATCGATTAAAATGTATTTGACATTATGAAGTTTCTCTTGGAGATGTAGAAGTGGTTGGCCCTCAAGGGGATGCATTGAAACAAAAGGAATGTGTAGGTAAGAATGGATTGTAAGTGTGTTTATGTTAAATGATGCAACACCTGTTGGAGCAAGCAAGAGAAATGGGCTTGAAATGGGAGTAGATTCGGAAACAAATATATCTTTTAGGCAATCAATTAAGTGAGACTTACCCATGCCAGCAGTACCTTGGATGAGAATTCTAAGTGGAGGAATGGAGGAAGTGGTCCTAAACTCGGTGAGGACAGTGTTGAAATCAACTTGTTGGGTGGGCGATAGTGAGTCAAGGGAGCGAGGAACTAGAGAGGGGCTAGAATTGATTTGGGTCGATGAGTGACTGAAATCTATGAAACTATGGTTGTCTCTTGCAAAGTGGAAGGGATATTAGTATGGGCCCAATTGTGGTTTGAGTCAAATTTTTTATGGCCAAGCATGTCAAGGTCATCAAATTACATGTTGTTTCTAGGGTTTAGTTGAGAAAGAAATTTCTATTCATCCATGTCTACAAAATCACGAGGTGGGACATAGCATTAGTGGAGTTGTCATCATAGCGAGGGGAAATAGGGTCTTCAGGGGCATGATGAACATGCCATGCAACATATGCATTTTTTTTTGTTCCCAATGTGTAATGATTTCTTGATTAGTGGATCCAATGTTCGATGGGAGTGTATGAAAAGGGAAGTATAGAAGTAGTTCACTCCAACAGAAGGAAGTGCAGCACACATCGGTAAGAGAAGGGTTCAAGTTATAGCAAGGTGGGACATGAATAATATTTGAAGGGTTTTATGTGTTTCCATTGGTTTTTTTATTGGTGAGCAAAGAAGGACCAAGAATGTGCAACTTCAAGAAGAGGTATTGTTTCAAGCCAAGAAGGCCTATCCATGTATGCTACAATGAAGGGTGGTGTTGGGATGGGGTCACCTCGACCATAAGAAACATGTCTAAAAACAATTCGACTAACATTGAGGGAAATACATGAGCAGCTATAGAGTTAAAGGGGAAGTTTTTGTAGCATGGTGCATATCTCCTGTACCTCAATGTCCCTATCGACAATTGTTTCTATTAATATTTTTTAGATAACATTAAAAATAGGTCCTTCTCGGTGGATGGTTTGCGAGAGACGTGAAAACATTTGGTGATAGCTTTCCGATCTTGTCCCTGGTTTCACCACATACTACGAGATGTAGTGGAGAACAACATAGCGAGACAAAGTTGATTAGCAATCCATGTTTTCTCTCCATATGGATAGCATGTCATAGTTGTGAAAATTTAACCTGTCGTTATTACAAGTGGGGACATATTTCTTTCATCCATTGTCATCAATAATCAAAGAAAATGTCCCCGGATGCGGGTGCCAACCAGTCTGTTTAAGTTGATGGGATGGGGGTATAAGGGAAGCCACATGCCAGCCATGCATAGAGGCGACCTAGAAGGCGGTGGCGAAGGACACCCCCGGAAGGTGAAGTTAAAGGCTATGGGATGGCAGCATGGGCGCATTTACACTCCGACTTCCTCCGACTGCGTTGCAGAGTTTGGCTCTGATACAGAATTGAATGCCTCATTAATGGCGAGCGACCTTCGAGGGAGCGCATGGAGTCCTATAAACAGAGGCAACCCTGGCATCACCATATTCACTTGGGCAAGGTCTGGGGTTCCCGTTCCGTCGCTGGTGCTGACAAATTTAGGACCTGGTCTGATTTATTCCTTCCCGGGTCTGTTGGTTCAGGTTGTTTATGCCCCTGTGGGTCTTTTGCAATTCAATTTGGCTCAGGATTGCCCTGTCAACATGGTTAGGACTCGTCAGAGGATGCTGAGTCGTCGCGGCTCTAGTCGTGGAGGGTCTTCGTGGCCCTCAGCTGAGGCAGAAACCCATTCTCTCTGTCACTGCCCTCATTGCCACTGTCACTGCCATTGCCCGCGTCTAGGTGGTGCTAGTTCTCTCAGGCACAGCTAATTCATGGAGGCCATCTCACCTGGGTCTTCGTCTGCTCCTTACTTCGGCTCTGCAATTTTTTCCTTCCATAGCCCTCTGAATCGTCCAAGAATTAATGCCCATGTCTCTGTTCTTTTTATCGAGGAGGCCCAGGATGAGGGTGGTTCCAGTGCTCCGCCAGATTTCGAGGCCCTGGGTGACACAGCCAAAGCTTCTGAATTGCCCAAGGTAGACAAGGGGAAGGGCGTGGAAATGCTAGACCCTCAGTTGGAAAGGAACCAGAAGTAGCCTGAAGCGGCCGAGGCGAAAGAGGGCCAAGTGCAGGAAGAGGAGGAATATGGACCATGCCCAATTGTGGAGGAGGTGTCGGAGGACTAGTCTGCTACAACGTCTCAGGTTCTGTAGCTCGGGTGGGATTCTGGTTCTTTACTTTCTTTTTGGTCATGTCCATCTGTCCAATTGTCTCTGGCTCGTCTACGTGCCGACTAGTTTTTATGTCAATGTGTCATGGTGGCAATCTGCCATCGCTGAGGCGTAGGGTCGGTGACTGTCTTGTTTGGTCTTCTGTTTTGTGGGCTGTCACAGTTGTGCAAGGGTGTCAGTTCTGTCCTCCCCTGCGTGGGAATGATTTTTTTGGTCACAAACGCCCCTATGCGGGCATGAAACAGGTAGCCCTCTCTTTCTGCTACATTTGGTTGATCCATAGTGACAAGCAAGAGTAGAACCTTTTTTGTGAAGACAGGAAGAGGGGTGGAATTTTGTATGCTATTGAACACAATTAACAAGCTCCTCATAGTCTGGAATGCGAGAGGCGACAAATATTAATGGTGATGGGAGGATGCATGGGTCATGCTATGTAGAATCGGTACATAAAGTTCACATTGTTGAGCAGGTCAAGGATTCCAAGTAGAAATTTGTTGATCGAAATAAGACTTTTCTCTACCAACTGTGGCTTGGTCATGCCAATTGTGGTTGTCCATATCAAGGGCACTTTCCAGCCAGAGGAAACCATGTATGTGTGTGGAGCCCCTATGTTTCCACTCATATCTGCAAAGATGAGAAAGGATAAATTATGAGGCGAGTATATATGTAGGAATCAAAGCAAAGAGGAGAAGGATGGTTAGACAAAAACCTGCACCAGAAGCATGTTGCATGGAAACATTTTTGCAAGACCTCTTGAAGGAAGATTGTGAATCGACAATCAATGTACTATGATTTAAGATGTGTATTATTGATTGTATTGTGGAATATCCATCAAGACAACTCTGAAGAATCCCAGGGGGAAACGTCGGGCGTGACCATGTGTAGGTCATTCCATTTGGTGTCATTTGCACTGAGGGTGAAGAAGAAATTAGGACTACCTATTTGTGTGATCATATTAGTGAGTTCACCTCTGTGCTTGTTCCAGAAAGAGTGTGTCTCCCTAAGGCTTGACCCAAAGTGCATAATATTTTTAGGAAGCATAGAATTGGGCATGTCATGGAGGCGCGCACAAAGGTTTGTAACAATCATTGGCAAGCCATCCTCAAGGTTTATCTTCAAAAAAATGGTAGCAGTTGCATGGCTAAGATGTCGCAACATAAGGTTGCACAGGTAATACTGAAATATTGGATGTTGGCTAAAACAGCTATCATAGTAGTGCAAGAGGTGCAAAGCATATTCTTACATTTCAACTTTTCTAAGGCGTGGTTGAGCAATCATGGCAACCCTTGTGGGGAAGAGTGTGGGGAAGGCCATAGTAAAGAGGCCTTTGGTGGTGTATTAATTGATAGCGGAAAGAGAAACAGAGGGTCAGGCAAGTGAAGTGGTGGAATCAAAATGGGAAGAGTGTAGGTAGTTGCATATTTATTCAATCTTAGTATGAGAATTTGGGAGTGTTGATACGAAAGAGGATGGTTGGAGGTTTGTTGGGGTGGGTTGTGCAAGAATGTCATCATCTAAAGAAGGAAGGGAAAGTCCTGGTTCAGGAGAGGAGGGGTTGATGTGATGGATTAGAGAAGAGATAACAATAGGGTGAGTCGGCAATGCAGACACTACATCATATGGACATACTTGTAGTACTGATCATGTGCTATTTTGTACTCCAAAGATGCAACAACACATGTTCTGCTTACAATGAAATCATATGTTTTTGTAGGTTTTAACCCTATACAGAAATTACTTGCAAATGGATTCTTAAAAACAGAAAATATACAATGGTGAGAAACACAAAACAAATACACAGAGATTTTACCCTGGATCCCAAAATCGGAGCTACCAAATTGATTTTTCATTATATTCCTTTTAGTTTTACAATACATATATATACATGTCAAAGAATTCATAAACCCCAATCCATTAACCCTAGATTAGAACATAATTGTAGTTCCCTTGACCGGATCTAGAAGATACCATGGGCAAAAAACCATCATGCCCAAAACCAAGTGCAAAACCTATGCACAAAACCATAGGTAGGTCTTCCCACCTAATATAGTGTCCAAAAAAATAATAGGGGCTAGTCGTGGAAATAATATAACACGCACCCAACATTCTCCCACTAGTTGTTTTCTTTCCACACATGGGGTCACGGGAGAGATTAGTCATTGGTCAAGCCCTACAACTCTCATTGTTTCTCTACAATAAGAAAACTTCTCATTGCTCACAGATTTTATCAATGCATCTGCAGCATTCTTGAAGTGTCCACCTTTACTAGCAACACCTTTTTGTCCTCAACCATATCCCTCAAAGTGATATTGAACATTAATGTGTTTTGTCTTTGAATGATAAGAAGGGTTCTTCGCCAAGAAAATTTCAATTTTGTTGTCATAGTCTATCCTTATAGCTCGTTGTACTAACCCCATATTTGAACACAATCTCTGCAACCAAACTACTTCCTTGCTTGCATGAATGGTTGCCACTCTGTAGTTGAAAGTACCACTACAGATTGTCTCTTGCTCATCCAACTGACTGCACCTCCAAATAGGTTAAACACATACCCACTTGTAGATCTTCTCTTATCCAGATCTCTATCCCAGTCTGCATCAAAAAAGCCACGGATGTCCAAAACTCTATCCAATCCTGGTCTTCCTTGGTAGCATAGACCATAATCACTAGTGCCATGCAAATACTTGAAAACCCGCTTCACTGTTGTCGAATGCTCCTTCCCTAGTTTTGACATAAACCTGCTCAAACTCTCATCGCATGTGCAATGTATTGTCTAGTACCGACAATTGCCTACATCAAGCTACCAACTGCACTTGCTTATGTAACACGGGACATTTCCTCTTCCTCTTCTTGTGTCTTGGAACACTGTTCAGCAGATAACTTTACACCTACAGGAATAGGAACCTTCACAGGTTTACTATGCTACATATTAAACCTCTACAATATTGTCTCGATATACTCTCTATTAGATTTTAAGCTTATGTGGCCTTCTTTTCGAAAATTGTGATTCAGGTCATCCAAAATATTATGTACACATTGTCGACGTTTCGAATCCCACAGGGGATCCAACTTCAGGACAAAAATTTGAGTGATAGATTGAAGGAAGAGGTATCCAACAAAAACAGTTAAATACCTAATGCAAGAACAAAAATAAAAAAAGCCAACTAATTTCAAAATAAAACTAAGCCTACATTAATAAAATGAATATAAAATAAATAATAATTAAAATATTTTAATTTTTATATAATAATTAATAATTTTATTCGATGTGGTTATTTTTTTATAAGTAATTTAATAATAAAAATGATTTTTATTTTTAATAATAAATTATTTTAAATTTTTATGAAGAAAGCTAAACCTAATTCATTAAATAAAATTAATAAATTTTATTTTATTATGAAATATATAATTATAAATAAATTAATTTTTATTATTATTAACAAATTAATATTAATATCAAATTAATAATAAGAGCTTCCTCTTTGCTCGGTCTCGTTTAATTTCCATGCCTAAAATATAGTTTACAGCACCGAGATCCTTCATGTCAAATTTGGAGGACAATTGGGTCTTCAAATCTTGGATAATTTCTTTGTCATTTCTAATCAGCAACATATCATCCACATACAATACCATATAAATAACACGATCACCAATTAATTTAAAATACACATAATGATATGTGTTGCTTCTGGTGAAGCCAAGTCCTCGTATATATGTATCAAATTTTTGATACCACATCCTTAATGAATGTTTTAACCCATATAAATACTTTTTTAACCTGCATACCAGTTCTTTTTTTCCCTTCACCGCAAAGCCTTCAGGTTACTTCATGTAGATCTCTTCTTCCAGATCCCTGTGAAGAAATTTTATCTTCACATCCATCTGTTCTACCTCAAAATCAAAAGCATCAACAATAGATAAAACTAATCTAATAGAAGCTACCTTAGCAATAGGAGAAAAAATATCACCAAAATCAATTCCCAACACCTATGAATAACCTTTTGCTGCCAACCGATATTTGTATTTCTCCACCTTGCCTTCTACAGACATCTTCTTCTTAAACATCCATTTTCTTCCAATGGGTTTCCTTCCAACCGACAACTCCACCATATCCCAAGCCTCGTTTTTGTCCAAAGATTCCATTTCATCCACCATGGCCTCTTTCTAGAGTTTTCCATCCTCATAATCTATTGCCTCCCTGAAAGTTCTAGGATAATCATTAGTAATAAATAAAGAAAATTTTGAACAAAAAGCATATGGACTATACCTTTCAGGTTTCCTTCTTTCTCGAATTAATCTTCTCATAGCTGGAGTTTGTGGCTCTTCATCTTCTGATCCTTGTTCTGTTGTAGAGTCTGATTCTTCCTCCTTTATCTCAAACTCTATCTTAACAGGTTCCTTTGGTAGGAACTCATGTTTAATAACATATTTCACCTCTCCAAATACTACATCTTGGTTTTACACAACCTTTCTTATTTTTGGGTTCCAAAGCTTATAACGTTTTAAACCATTTGTATACCCAATAAAGATGCACCTTTTATATTTACTATCCAACTTGGTTATTTTCTCCTTTGGAACATGTACATATGCATCACATCCAAATACCCTCATATGTGAAAGAGAGGATTTATTACTAGTCCATAATTCATGTGGGGTGCTATCCTCCAATCATGATAAAGGTGATCTATTGACCAGGTAACATGCAGTATCCATCGCCTTTGCCCAAAATTCATGTCCTACTGGCACCATTGACCATGTTTCTTTCCTTTTCCATCAACATCCTATTCATTCTTTCTGCAACTCAGTTTTGATAAGGTGTGCATGGATTAGTCTTATATTTTTCTATGTCGCACTTCTTACAAAACTCTTCAAATTCCTTCTTGCAGAACTCTCCACCATTATCTGTCCTTAGCACCTTTATCTTCTTATATGTCTAGTTTTTCACTAGAGCCTTAAATTCTTTAAACCTATCAAAGACTTCAGATTTCTTCCTGGGGAAATATATCCATGTATTCCTTGAGAAGTCATCTATAAAGAATACATAGTACACAAACTTACCTAGTGATGGAACCGACACAGGTCCAAACACATCACTGTGCACACACTCTAATATCCCTTTCACCCTCTTAGCACCAAAGGGGAAACTCACCTGATCATGCTTCCCATATACACAATGTTCATAGAAACCAAAATCCAAAGAGAAATTAGACATACATTCTACCATACCATTACCATGAAGTATCTGAAGGCCCTTCTCTCCAATATGTCCAAGCCTTTGATGTCATAGTATGGTTTTTTCTCCAGATACCACTAGATTTTCTCCTCTAATTTGAGAAACCACAGAACTGTTGCACCCATCAATAATACTACTACCCATAAGCTTGTACAAAGTTCTAATATGAACTCCCTGCATCAATACCAATGCTCCTTGAACCATCTTGCAGGTATCTTTCTCGAACACTATTTTTACACCTACATCATCCATCTTGCTTACAGAATTTAGCTTTCTGGCCAATACAGGAATATGCAGAACACTCGGAAGTGTTATAATCCTTCCACTTTGCAACTTCAACTTGACTTTTCTGCATCTAGTGATTCTAACCTTCCTATCCTCCCCTAAGAAGACATCACCACCATCATATTTCTCATACTTGCAGAACCACTCCTTGTGGGGAGTGAAGTGACAGGATGCACCTGATTCAGTCAATCATGCCTCATGATCCACATGCATACTTGAAGAAGAAGCCAAGTACACATGCCCACCTTCATCTAAGGTGGTTTTCACATTTGCAAAAGGAGCATCATCAGATCCCTTTCCTTTCTCAGGAGATTTATATCTACAATCCTTTTTGAAGTGCCCTTCCTTTCCGCATTTCCAGCACACCTTTACAGGTTTTCCTGGATATTTAGATCTCCCTCTAGATTTAGATCTCCCACTCAAGGAATTATGTTTATGTTTGTTCTGGGACCGTCCTTGTATAGACAAGGCACCTCCATTTTGGCCCTCCATATTTTTCCGTCTCATCTCCTCTAATAGAAAGGATGAGACTATTTCATCAAACTTCAAGGTAGTAATATTTCTACCTATTGCAACAACCATACACTCCCACAAATCTCGTAGAGAACACAACAAATTGATGCACTTATCCTCGTTTGAAATTTTTATATCAACAAAAAAAAACTGGCTTACCATAGTATTAAAGGTATATAGATGCTCTGTCATCGAGTCTCCATCCTTCATCCCTAGGTTATATAGTTTTTCTGTAGGAACAGTTTGTTCACCAGAGACTTAGATTGGTAAAAATTCCCTAACTTGTCCCACAAAGCCTTTATCATAGCTTCCCCTGATACATTCAACAATAATGAATAAGAGATACACAACCATATTATGCTCTTTGCTATCTGATCCAACTTCCCCCAGCCTTCAGCTGACATTGTCGTTGGTTTAGTACCCGGATCTACCGCGATCCACTGATCGTTATCCACCAACAGATCCTCCATCTTGATTTTCCACAACTCAAAACTTTGACCATTAAATTTCTTGATCTCTATCTTTCCACTACTCGCCATCTTCCTCCACCGCGAGAAACAATCTCGCAGATCTTCCACTGAATAGGGTCTACCATACCCTCAACAACAAAGGCATCCCCTTGAAGATGAAACAACTTTGATACCAAATGTAGGTTTTAACCCTATATAGAAATTACCTACAAATGAATTCTTAAAAATAGAAAAATATACAATGGCGAGAAACACAAAACAAATACACAAATATTTTCCCCTAGATCCAAAAATTGGGACTACCAGATTGATTTTTCATTATATTCCTTTCAATGTTACAATACATATATATACATGCCAAATCATTCATAAACCCCAATCTATTAACCCTGGATTAGAACATAACCATAGTTCCCTTGACTGAGTTTACAATATACCATGGGCAAAAAACCATCATGTTCAAAACCATGTGCAAAACCTATGTACAAAACCATAGGTAGGTCCCCCCACCTAATATAGGGTCCAAAAAAATAATAGGGGCTAGTCGAGAAAATAATATAACACACAACCCATAGTTTTCTAGTTAGATCCATGTTCTGTAACAATTACAATGTCCAATTAGGAAACCAAGCATCGCAAGTTGTTGGCAATAATAGTTATGGCCTAGGGGAAACAAATAGCATACCAATGTACTTGTATGTCCCAGCTCTTGCATGGGTGACTAGTAAGATTGGGTTAACACACATTATGAGCATTTCCTCTATTTGGATTTGAGCAGCGGGGAAAAATGGTTGGTTTTTAGGGTCCTTGTTGTTTGCAACGGAGAAGCGATGGGTGGACTTTGTAGTTTCACATCAAAAGCAATAGATGTCACCATGTAAGAACCTTGTTTTTATAATTTATTATGATTCCTTGCATATGGAGTAGACACGCAAGGGAGAGTGGTCATCTATCCTTTCACAAAATTGGTGGTGTGCATGTTTAAGGGTTGGGCTAAATAGATTTTGGGGATGGGAAGGTGAAGCAGCATGGGTCGATGGTGGGATGTGCGAGGTAGATGGGAAAGCAGTGGTAGTTAATGGAAGAAGGTGAAGGGAAGGTATATTAGGAGTAGGGAATCTTGAAGGAGATGGGCTTGCAAGTGAAGTTTGGAGATGTTCGGGAAGAGCAACATTATATGGGGGTATAGTTGGAAAGGATTGGGGGTTTAACCTAGCTTTATATTTGAGACATCTTTGTTTGTTGTAGGTGGATTTATTTTTTGCATGGAGCAGTCTCTTGCGAACATTTATTAAGGGGTTTCCAAAAGATGATGGCATGTCCATCCTGATACAAACATGGGGACACGAATATTAGTGCATACATGAGGTGAGAGAGAGTAGCGTTGAGTGCAAAGAAAGAGTGCATGGAGGAGTGTTCATAGAAGGGAGATTTTTTAATGGAAGGGGAGGGAAGAAATATAAATTCAAAAGGAAAATAAGTAGGAGCAAGGGTCTTTTTTTTTTCTTTTTCTTTTTTGTAAATTGTGAAAGAGTGTGTACATCCACATATCAGTTTTTTTTTTTTTGGAAATTACGAAAGAGTGTGTACATCCACATATTAGTTGTGTGACGTGAAGACATGTACAAGGAAATAATTATAAATATGTAGAGATTGTGACTGTAAATTAACCTGATAATGCAATATAACTAAAGCAAAATACTTTAATCTACTTCTACTATCAAACTTGCGGAAGCTTAAGAGATTTGAGCAAGATCAAGCAGAACACATATAACCAGAAGCAAAGTCCATGCACATGAAACATAGAAGAATACTCTAGGGAAAGCCTCAGCTAAAAACTCTGCTATCTGTATTATCATACAAGGTGGAAATAAGGTGGAAATATCTTTGAATTACACAAAGCTTTAGTTCTCAAAGCTAGCCAGCTCTCATTACAATCCTCCTAGATGCTCACAAGAAAACAAGGCTTCTCACAAACCTTCTCCTCTGCCCTCCAAGCCTCCTATTTCCTTGCGTAGTTTTCCCTAGGTGATCCAGTGGTTACCCAGTGTAATACTGATCTCACACACTGTGCCAACACACTTTCAGAACTGCGCAATCCTCAAGGAACCTTGTTCCTTCTATAGGGATGAGTTTCCTTTATAGGAAAACTCATGAAACTGATAGTCATGGAAAATTTTAGGGGTGAATGTTCGCCCTTAGGCAAAATTAAGGGGTTTCAAATTTTTAGTGGGCGAATATTTTGTATCATAGTACATTTTTACAAATCGTCTCAAATAGCCCACCTTATTTTAAGGGAGAGGGTAAAAAAGGTAAATTTAGCCCTTGAAATTAGGAGTTACAACCTTCCATT
>APFE030458726.1:62408-79908 GCA_000404065.3 Pinus taeda
ATTACTAATAGTAACTTTTAAGCTCCAGGTTTATGACAACCCATGGTATTGACCCATGGTAATACCATGGTATTCATGTGAGCATAGACAATTTAAAGGGGGAATTCTATCATCTTAGATCCATCGTAATTCTGGGTCTACCAAGTGCTCAGAGGGATAAATAGATTTCATCCCATTAAGAGTGGTAAATGTGGAGTTAAGATGGATATAGGTTGGTTTTTATGATAATGAAGATATTAAATAGACTTACGAAATTATATTGTAAAAACATCTTAAGGTGAATGGTTAAAGCTACATTTATTCACTTCACAAAATTTAGTAAAAATACCAATATCTCCATTAATATTGGTTTTTAAATTTTTCTGATTTAACAAAAAAAATTCAAAACAATGAAACCTTATCACTCTTTCCGTGTCACCCTCGCAGAAGATTTCTCACCATTTTTCAAACATTCTCAATATGATATCCTCATGAAAAAGTTTAGGTACTGATGTTAGATTAGTTATTTGAAAAATAAGTTGGTTTGTACAACCTTTCATCTTTTGTGCTATTCTTAGTTTGTCCTAATGATCTATAGGTGTTGGAGCCACTGCACCATGTTTTCCTAAAAGGTTGAGATTGTTCACCAAAAAGGAAATTAATCTACATGTTACAACGCTATTAAAAAATGCGAGACCTATGAGGGTAGTGAATTATGCTAATAAGCAATTCAGATTGGGAGAAACGTAATTAAATTTTATTATTTAATTGAAGATTTCCAATTAAAATAATAATAAATCTACATTTATATATTCATATATTGATTGGAAGGATTCTCACAATGGTCACTTCTTTCAATTAGATCCCCTTCAAGCCTTTAGGATACCTAATACTTTCTTATGTAATATAGTTGGGGCTTGCTACTTGTTGGCGTGTTGGGGTAAACAAACTTGATGTGTTTTTTTTATCTCGCATTTGAAGTCTATGGAATAAGAAAGAAATTTGATAACTTGAAAAAAGTGGTAGCTTGACAAATGTTGTAGAGAAAAAATTAATCTCTCCTACCTTGACAGAACTCATTGTCAATATCAACACCTACAAGAACTTTGTTATGGAATATTATCAAAACTAATAGAAGGATATGAAAGAGTGTATTGTAAGAACCTTGACAAACATGGCCACTGAAACTTGGAACATTGTTTGTAGGAAGAGAAAATTATGTTTCTTTTTTCCAAACATGTATGTTAGTATATTACAGTTTAATGAATATGTTTCGTTATTATCATATATGGTTTCATACTTTAACAAAACATTCGCCAAGACTTCACAATGTTTTATTATTCAGTAAAAGATTTGCCAAGATCTTACAAGATTTATAATTCAGTGAAAGATTCTCCATCACTGTACAAGATAATATAATCTTGTGAGAGATTCGCCAAAAAAATTATATATACATATTATATTATTGATAAAATTGCCTCCCATTTTTCCTATGTATCATGGGGATTAGCCCATTTATTATACATATAAATTTAGGGTGGTTCTTAAAATTTTCCCTGCTGATAGTACAATGTCCCTGTCTTTAATCTCAACTGGGTCTGTGTCTAAATAGACACGCATCAGTTATTTATGAGAGAATATTCAGTTATCTGGAGTACACTAGTTTGATGCATGCATGCATTAACTGACTGAACTCACAATTAGTTCCTCAAACTGTTTGGAACTAATTTAACTAGAATTAACTTAGTTAACTGAGCTAACTAATTACAACTCAAATACAACTCATCCTTATATCCTTAATTAAGGGATAATCTCCTTAATTTAAGGGATAATTGTTGCATAACTTCACAAAAACTTCTAGCTTTAATTTCTCCAACTAATTAACTCAAGATGAATTAATTAATTATTTTTCAAAGAGCTGGTGAGACTAAATTCGAATTTTAATTCTCAATTTTAACTCAAGGACAAATTAAAAATGGAATATTCTGAATGTTATTTTTAGCATTTCTTGTTGCTATTCTCAACACTCCCTCTCAACAAGAAAGGAATTCAACTCGATCCCAATCCTGAACCTTTGGAATGTTCTGCATGCAACACTTCTCTCTAGTGTTGTTGCTCCAGCAACTTCAGAAACAATAGAAAACATCCAATCTGAATCAGTGTGATGCATCTGTCATCAAAGTCTCTCACTGCTATTACCTCTGTCAACTGAAAAACTCTGCGCTTCTGTTGACTCTGTTTTTCTACATTGTTTTCAATCCTTCTCTGCACTCATCTAATTGCTCTAGCCTCTGTCACTTTGATCTCTGACTGCATCAATCCCACTAATTCCTCCCGCTACTATGTACTTTGGGCTCCCGTAGCAAGGTATGATCCATGAGATAAAACCTCTCAATGGACCTTGCTCAATTTCAGCCTTATTGAGACTATCACTTCACATCGCCCCACCTCACACCTAGAGGTATGGCTGCATGTGATCCCTCTACTAACTTGGCTCAAAATTTCCCCCTGTTGGAGGTATCTACATAAGTGCCTCCACTCGGTCTCCTCTCAGCATCTCCAATTGTGGTTCCTCCATAATTGTCTGAGACTTCTTCTGGGACTGCAGGTTTAGAGGTAATTTACTCTCCCTCTCAACCACCAAGTCTCTAACATTTTCCTTGCTCCTTAAGGCTTTGCATGCATATTGAACCTCAAGAGCATATAGGTTCTTAACTCGTGAACTGATCTATTGCACATGTCCCATGGTGATGTGTCTAAGGAAAACCTTTCCCTTACTAAAGACAACATCACAGCCTTTGTCCTCCAACATTGCGATTGATACCAAGTTCTTCTTCAATCCAAGCACATACTTCACATCTGTCAAGGTGATAAGAGCTCCATACTACCTCTGAAAAGAAATTGTGCCCACTCCTAAAACACTAAACCTTTTGTTGTCACCCATCTCTATGAGTAACTTGAGGTCTTTCTCCTCCAAGGTACTGAATAAACTTTTATCGTTGGTCATGTGGAATGAGGCTCCACTATCAAGAAACCAACCACAACCCATCATCGAAGACACATTGCATTTGATGAGGGTGAAGTCCATTTCAAACTGAGAGGCTAATGCCTCACCTTCCGATCCATCTGAGGATCCCTTCTTGGACTTCTTTGATGTGCAGTTAGTCGCATAATGACCCGTCTCGTGACAATTAAAGCATTTCACTTTAGATTTTTCACCCTTCTTCCCTCCATGAGAAGAATTCGATTTGGGATGAGAATCCTTCCCTTCCCTTTCCTTGCCTTTCTTGCTAAGGCCAGATTTTCTTCATCCTCCTTGGATGAAGAACCATCTCGTGTGCTCCTCCTGATCTCCTCTTGCATGAGATCCAACCACAGTCGTTCCCAATCCAGCAGTTTCTCCCTTCCATTCACAGATTCCAGGTAGTTATGCCAGCTCTTTGGAAGACCGAGGAGAGCAAGGCTCACCATATCATCATTGGCAGTAGTTATTCCCACACTTCCAAACTCATCTCTACAGGTGGTGAGCTTGTTTAGATATGTGGAAATAGTATCATCGTTCTCCATCTTGATTCTTCGAAGCTTGTCCTTGAGCGCCAATTTCCTCTAGTCACTACTGTTATGGTAGAGGTCCTACAATTTCTTCCACATTGAATATGGAGTGTCCTTCCCATGGAGACTCGAGACAATATGGTCTCGAACGCCCTCAAGGATGATTTGTCTCGCCCTCACGACACACTTCTTTCATTCAGCTAACTCTTGTGCATTAGTTGAACCTAGCTTTGGGATTTCTTAATCAATGAAATCCTTCAATCCATTGTCTTCTAATACAGCCTCTATGCAATCTTTCCATGCTATGTCATTTGAGCTGCCATCCAAGGCATACTCGAGTCTCAAGCCATAGAACGCCATTGACCAACCTGAAGTATGAGATGAATTCGATTTGTACCTGCAACCCTGAACTTTAAACTTCAAATTCTCTTCTCCGTATACTATTCACAGCTCTGATAACCTTTTCTCTAATACCATTTAGAAATTCTGACTGTAGATTAACCTGATAATGTAATATAACTAAAGCAAAATACTTTAATCTACTTCTACTATCAAACTTGCGGAAGCTTAATAGATTTGAGCAAGATCAAGCAGAACACATATAACCAGAAGCAGAATCAATGCACATGAAACACATAAG
Source organism: Pinus taeda (assembly GCA_000404065.3). Taxonomy (NCBI): domain Eukaryota; kingdom Viridiplantae; phylum Streptophyta; class Pinopsida; order Pinales; family Pinaceae; genus Pinus; species Pinus taeda. Next base: position 66,580 of record APFE030458726.1, read on the forward strand.
AATACTCTGGGGAAAGCCTCAGCTAAAAAGCCCGCTATCTGTATTATCATACAAGGTGGAAATATCTCTAAATTACACAAAGCTTTAGCTCTCACAGCTAGCCAGCTCTCAGTACAATCTTCCTGGATGCTCACAGGCAAACAAGGATTCTCACAAACCTTCTCCTCTACCCTCCAAGCCTCATATTTCCTTGCGCAGTTTTCCCTAGGTGATCCAGTTGTTACCCAGTGTAACACTGGTCTCACACTGCTCCAATACACTGTCAGAACTGCACAATCCTCAAGGAAACTTATTCCTTCTGCATGGATGAGTTTCCTTTATAGGAAAACTCATGCAACTGATAGTACAATGTCCCTGTCTTTAATCTCAGCTGGGTCTTTGTCTGAATAGACATGCATCAGTTATTTATGAGAGAATCTTCAATTATCTAGAGTACACTAGTTTGATGCATGCATGCATTAACTAACTGAACTCACAATTAGTTCCTGAAACTATTTGGAACTAATTTAATTGGACTTAACTCAGTTAACTGAGCTAACTAATTACAAGTCAAATACAACTCATACTTATCTCCTTAATTAAGGGATAATCTCCTTAATTTAAGGGATAATTGTTGCATGACTTCACAAAGACTTCTAGCTTGAATTTCTCCAACTAATTAACTAAAAATGAATTAATTAATTATTTTTCAAGCAGCTGAGACTAAATTCGAATTTTAATTCTCAATTTTAATTCAAGGACAAATTAAAATTGGAATATTCGGAATGCTATTTTTAGCATTCCTTGTTGCTATTCTCAACAAAATATGCAAGATGCAACATAGGTAAAGATCGATTAGAAATTTTTTTGTTTTTTTATTTTTGCAAATTGGGAAAGAGTTTGTACATCCAAGGCAAGAAGTATATATATGCAAAATGCAACATAACTAAAGATCAATTAAATTTAAGGTAAAGAAACAAAAACCTTTTCTAATAAGTCAGTGTTTGTTTTTAATTGCACAACAGATACATTAAAAGGACACAAATATACTACATTATTTAGAAGGAAGAACAAAAGAGCATATATATTATATTTAAAGGTAAAAGACACAACATTATTTAAAGGTGAAAGTTGCAGCATGTAACATAGGTGTAGATACATAGAGGAGAGAAGTATAATGATGAAGTAAAAATATAACATCATATGTGAACAAAAGAAGAGGGTAGCAGGGGAAGAAATGAGAATGACTAGAGAAGCATATAGAAGTTGTTGTCTACATTTCAGTTTGACATGGGGGAAGAAGAGGGAGGTTAAAAGGCAGCAAACAACTAAATCGCAAGACATTTTCTTCATATATTCGAGGAAAAGGGCACATGTAGAGTCATAGTTGATTTCCTCTGAATTAATTAGGATAACCTTCAGGCAATCGACACAATTGAAGCTATCTATTCTTATAGACAATGTGAAGAGGAAATGTCAGCATGAAAACCTAAAACGAATCTCATTGATAGTGTTAGGATCAATGGAGAGTATGAATAAGTCCTTTGCTAGGACACCCATGAGTTCAATTGCAGCACCATCAAAAGTTGCAACATTTTTCAGTAGGCCTATGTGGTCATGCATTTCAAGTTTTATCACATAGAGATAGTCAATCTTTGGGAAGTCCCCACCACATTTTGTGCAGTGCCACATTCTATTTGAGTGGTAGACAACTTTTTTCATACACTGGTTGCCATCAGATGAAAGAGGGAATGCAAGGAATTAGAAAATTTCATTTCAATAAAGGTGATGGTTGCATGAATAGGGAACCATGTTGCTTTTCCGAGGGGATACAAGTATATGAGGTCGGAAATTGTACGTTGTGGGTGGTCTCTCTTGGAAGACTTGAAGAAATTTCTATTTAATGATGGTGAAGAACCCAAGTAATGTTTTTCATGAAGCCATGATTGGATCTTGTGAGTCTTTGGAATGTTGGGATTCATGAGGAAGCTTCTGGTAGAGATGGTCCTTACATGTCTTCCATTAAATTAGGCTATGCATCCCCCTTTGATTTTGAGCATGGTTGACATACTAGAAGAGCGGATTTCAACAAGTTCCTTGCTTGTAGTGTGGAAATGCCTTCCCCATAGGGTGATGTCGATGTTATACCCAGACATGTCCTCCAAGTTGAGATTTTGTTTAGGTGTTTCACACCATCTCTTCGATGAATGGTGGACATTGGAGAAGTGGATCTCACCACCCTAATGATGTCCATAATGGAAACGATGGAAAGGAATAGTCGAAACATCATCCAAGAAAGGATCGATAGTGGAAGATGAAGAGACGAAGACTTCCCATTTTCTATCTATATAGTTGTAATTTGTGTTTGTTTGTTTGATTATCCCATTTGAAACCATTTAAATCTGCCCAATTTGGACAAGGCCATGCAAGGAATCTGCTAAATCACCAAAGGCAAAGAGATGGATCATATCATTGGCACAATCAATGAGGTCAAAGCCAAAGACATTTTTGGAGGCCTGAGCATTGTTGTACAAGTGAAGGTTTGTTTTTTCAATCACCCTACCCAGGATTAACCAATGTTTAGCGTAGGGTCTTAGTGCCATGAACAACATGGCAGCAGACACAACAGAGCATAAGTGAGTTGGTAATGAAGCAGAACGTTGTGTCGAAGCAAGAGTACGCGAGGAGGGGCCTTGTGACTGATGAGGCTCATCAATAGGTAAATTATGTAGACCTTAATGCCACTCTCCAGCTTATTAAAATCAACCTTTCTCACATTTCTTTACATATTTTATTATATTTTTCTTAGTGAGAGGGTAAAGATGAGACGCTGTGTCATGTGGCCTAATGTGCATTAATTGCAGGATTTGGAGTAATTTGGTTAATTTAAGTGTAGGAACTCGAAGAAGACAAGAAAAAGAGATTTTAGGATATTAGATCTCCCTCCTTAACTCCTCAATCACTCGAATATTCCTCCACCATAACTCATCAACTCGGAGTTACAAGAAGCCAAGCCCACCGAGGTCATTGGCAGCCAAGCCAGTGATAGTTGAAGACAAGTTGATTTCGAGTTGGCAGCCAAGCCTCCCTAATTTTAAGGAAGTTGTTGGTAGCTTCAGTTTTATAAATAAGAAGGCCTAGGGCCTCATTAGGATTCAACTTTTTTTGTTGTAGCCAAGAGGCATTTTTGAGCTAAGACGTTGTGATTGATAACTCTTATGTACTTTTGACATTTTGATAAGAATGAGAAGCATTCCCTTGATCCAGCATTGAGTTGACTCAGTGGGTTGAAGCTCATGGGTTAGGGCCAAACCCTAGCAGCAGAGGTTCCTCTTTATGTATATGTATGCTTAGATTACATTCATAGTTAGCTATTGAAGTGATTTTGGTTTTGTTTAATCTGCAAGTATTTGGATGATTACTTAGTTTTCTTCCATTTGTGAATAGATAGATCAGTGGTACAATAGTAACAGTAAAAACTTCAGAAAAGCTTGTGGTATTGGTCTCTGCCTCGTCTCCCTTATGGGATCATGGTTTGAGGGTTCCATTCACATAGCCCAAAAACAAATTTATTGTTTGATCATTGCATAACTTAGGATTTCTTGTTGTATAGATCATTGTTTCTAAAGTTCTTAGAAGTACCTACAATTTTCATTTTGGTTTCTTGAGTTTGTTATGGTTTAGAAGCACTTCCATTCATAAACTTAACCATTAGTTATTAATAACTTTGTTTTTCCCAAATTCAACTCATATTTTCCATATATAAAGGAAGTTGTGCATAAAATAATGTATGTTGTTGCAGGAGTTTTTGATCTGTAGGGACACATCATCTCGCTAGCCTCATCCAAGTCTTCTCCACCTACGCTACCAAATTCCACCAAACCCTAATCCGAATTTCTGTTTTGTAGCAAAGTGGACATTTTTCCTTGAGTAAGTACAATCATCTTGAAGCCTTGGACTAAGCCTTGGGTAGTGTGCACCTCCTCTATGCCTTATTTCTCCATTAGACACCTTTCCCACACTTCATTCTACCTTTCCTACCTCCCTATAAGCTTTCGACCTAATTCTTGTAGTAAAACATGGCATCCTGTAGTAGAACTAGGACATCCTGTAGTACTACAGGAAACCCTGTAGCAACCTGTTTTAAGCCTGAATTGAGAAGAAATGATCATCTGAGCTAAGGTTAGAAATCCACTTGGCTTCCATACCCTCAACACCATTCCATATCTTTTTCCCCATACCTATCTCCCCTGCCAAAGAACAAATTGGTTAAATTAGCATTTGCATTCATAAAATTGAAAATTAAAAAGGATTTTCTATAATTTCTAGTTAGCACTTGCATGCAGTAGTCACAGTAGTTTTAGGATAATTTCCATGCTTATTTAGTCTAGATAACTAGATGTTAGATGAAAGGTTAAGTTAGGTATCTTTTGCAAAAAATATGTGTAGATGCTTAACTAAATGATTTCATGTCACTTTATAGCACTTTCCAATTTAGCATTTTCATTTCCTAGAGTAGGCAGCATTCCCTTTCTGCAGTAAGAATAGTTTTCCCTTTTTCTATTTGGTAGTCAGACTCCTTCTAGTCAATAGAAGACTGGTTTGAAAAACGCTACTGGTCTATCACCCCAGTTAAAAAGTGACAAGAGTAGACCATTGCATCTGCTATGTATACAGCACTGTCACCTCCAAGTTTTTATGAACCTCGGGTTGATGAAGTAAATTTGGTAGCCGTAGGAGTTGCAAAATCCTTGTTGCACTACTAGATCTCATCACTTTTTCGTGTCATTTCCGGGGAGGCGTCTAAGTATATTTTATTTTTTCTTTCCTTTTTTTTTTTCATTCAACAGATAGTTGCAACCTCTGCTTTCTTTCCAATTCTACAAGTAGTTCCATCATAAAATAGTTGCAACCTTTGCTTTCTTTCCAATTCTGCAAGTAGTTCCATTCAGACAATAGTTGCAAATCATTACTTTCTTTCCATTCTGTAATTAATTCTAAAAAAATAAATAATAATAATAATAATAATAATAATAAGAAATAAAATAAATAATAATAATAATAATAATAATAATTAATAATAAATAAAAATAAATATATAATAAATAAATAAAATATATAAATAAATTAAAATAAATTAAAATAAAATAAAAAAAATAAATAAATAAATAAAAATTAAAAATTAAAAATAAAAAATAAAAATAAATAATAATATATATATATATATATAATTAATAAATAAATATATATATATATATATATATTATATATTATATATATATATATATATATATATATATATATATTATATATATATATATATATATATATATATATATATATATATAATTATAAATAATAAATAATAATAATAAAAATACAAAAATACAAAAAAACAAACAAAAACAAAAACACAAAAAACAAAAAAACAAAAAGAAAAAAACAAAAAAAACTAATTCCTTTCATGCCTCATAGGAGTAGAGACAACTTAGGAAAAAAATTTCCAAATACCCGCACCGCATCTAACAGCCAACCTTCCCTCTTCTTCGATGGCTATGAACTAGAGGATCCATTAGGTGAACAACCAGAGATCTTTGAAGAGCCTATTGGGGAAGAAGAAGAAGAAGATACCATTCCACCAACCTACATCATGGCTAAAAATAGAAATGGGATTGAAAACAGAGAAGGAGCTGAAAATAGAGTTGAAGGTGCTTTTCCCATCAGATAAACTAATGGAGATGCTAGGATGAAAAACATAAGCCCCTTTTCCCTTCCTCACTTCCATGGATTAACCTCAGAGGACCCAGATACCTTTTTGTTTGAGTTTGTTGTCATATGCAGAACTTATGATTATACCTCTGATGACCAGAAGTTGAAATTATTTCCATCCACCCTCAAACATGTAGCATTGTGGTGGTTCATGGGTTTACCTGGGGACATCATCGCCGCCTAGGCTCAAATGCAACAAGCCTTCAACAATAAGTACAGGATTATTGCAGATCCAAAGATACCAAAGAGGAAATTTTTAGAATGACCTTGGGACATCATGAATCTTTTGAAGATTGTGAGGAAAGGTTCCAACTCAGCTACAAAAGGGTCAGATGAACCCTCAATCCTGAATCACTTAAGCTAGTCCTTCTTAAAGGGATCAGGGAAGATCTCCTAGAAACCCTAAACATGTTGTCAGGAAGGGACATCTATCAATTACCCTATGATGATATAAAGACAGTTTTCTAAAATCATTCTAGGGCATATAGAAAGAAGGGTAGGGCTATTCAAGCTTTGGGCAGTTCATCCTCTTCCAACACATCCATAAAAAGTGAAATTGGGAACATGTTGGAAGACTTCAAGAGTGAAATGTGGCATACCCTTGCTCTGCAAATGGACACCATGCAGATCAAGAGGAAGTAAGAGGAAGAAGAAAGAGCCTTAGCAGTCTTCTACCCTAGATGCATTAGAAGGCACCCTATAAATAAATGTCCATTTAATCTTATAGAGATATTCTCGGTCTGTGAGGAGAACCACTCCAAAGACAAATGCCCTTCTCTGCCTAGATTGAAAGTTGTGTATCAAGGAATTGAAGGGGTGACTAAATAAATCTACTATATCAACCAAAGGAGGCCTTAAGGACCTCAACCATACCAGCAAGGAATGCAAGGGGCATCCTATTCATATTACAACCCTCACTAGAATGCATTCATTCCCCCTTGGTGCTCTCCTGCTCATCCTTCATGGTCCACACCTTCTCCTTGGTAATTTTCACCTTAATACCATTCCCAACCTGCTAATCAATCATTTCAGCCATATACTCCACAAGCTCAGTGGAATGCACCATCCTAGGGGTGGAGGCCCCCATACAACCAATCTCCATCCTTACTGCCTCCACCTCCATCTCAACAACAACTCCTTCACTAAGCAACCTCGGATGCTTGATCAACAAAATCTAAACCTGAACAAAAGACAGGGACAACAAGTCTACGGTAGGGAAACATCTTACCTTACCTATGTTGTGGAAATTCAAGAAATTGACCTCAGGTCTGGAAGAGTGCTTCTAGATAATCAACCTCCATCTCCACATGAGGAGCTTGAAGAGGAAAAGGAGGCGAGTATTCCTCAATCCAATCCACCTCTTTTCCCTGAGAGATTAATCTATCCTATCCAACACACCCTAGAAGAGACTAAACTTCTAGATGAATTGACAAATTTGTGTGTTAAAATCTCGATCCTCCAAGCTATCAAGGATGTCCCCATCTACAACAAGTTAATCAATAAGAAGTGCTTCAAACATCTTGGGAGGCAAAATAAAGACACCCATATCATTAATGTCATTGGACAACTATCCGACTTAATGTTGGGGTGAGTGATTTGCCTGAAATATCTAGATCTTGGATGTCTTATGGTAGATGTGCACATCGATGGTATCATTGTCCCCCATACCTTGATCGATTTTGGGGCTTCCATCAATGTGATTAATAAGGAGACCATGCTTAAATTGAATCTCTAAGGATCATTAAGGAAGACCACAACGGTCTTGCATCTTGCAGATAGGTCCATAGTAGCTCCTGAGGGAGTTGTTGAGGATGTGATGGTCTCCATTGATTCCTAGGAATACCCTGCTGACTTCTTAGTTCTCCAACCTAAGACCAAGTTCAATGGTTATCCTCTCATCCTTGGAAGGCAATGGTTAGCCACTATTGATGTTTACATAAGTTGCATGGCTAGGAATATGACCATTAAAAATGAGCATTTGTCCAAACAATTGGTCTTGTACTTGTTAGTCCTTACAATCTCCTAGGCTAAAAATGAAATCGACAAGGGTAGCCTCAAACCACTTCAACTCAGTAGCTAGCCCTAATGAGCATGAGAGGGATCTCTCTAAGTCTCTTATCAGTGATATGACTTTAAAGCAAGTGAATTTTAGGCCAGGTATGTGTATTTTTTTGTTTGTGAAAATTTGGTTTTTTAAGGATTTGTTGAACTTAAGGTTTGGAGCCACAAGTAGGTCTAGGCTGTGGGAATGCAGGAGCAAACATAAGAAGGAGCTAGATATCAAAAGCCATGGTTGAATTTGAGTATTTTTCAGCGTAGTATAGAGGATATAGGGTGGAAGAAACTAATGAACATAAATAAACATGATTTCATTAGCTTAGGAAGACCAAACACATGACTATGAAAACAAGATAACAGAGCTTGAAAAAAAAGAATTATGAATATTTTACCACAAGGAATTCATAGAAAGAAGAGATATAATGTAGATAAAGATGTTTAGATCATGAGGAAACAAAAAGAATGAAGTACAAGCACCATGAACTCACTGGGCTAGAGTTCCTTGAAAATAGCTGCAACCTGTATCTGTATTAGCTGAAAGATGATTACAATGCAAGCCTCCTTCACAAAAAGTTCAACCCTCTTCTCCTAAAGTGAAATGATACTTATAGACTCTCCTAGACCACTTTCTCACCTTCAGGAGTCGAATTCCTTGGTGGAGGAACTGACTCCAAGATTCTCTCAACCAACATGTGAGAGTGAGAAGGTGCAACTCAAACACTTAATGAAGAGTTTGTTTAGGAGTTTGCTTCTTTTATGAGGCCTAATAAAAAACAAAAACAACCTATGATGTATATTTATTCATGCCTACATCACCTAGCCTTGTAATTAGTGCCATTACATAGTTAATCTTGACTTTGACCAAGTCAAACTGAAAACTAGAAATTTTACATAGTGAAATTTTCCAAATAAAAACACAGAAAGTGCAGAAGCGTAGCGCAAACTTTGAGCTGATTTTTAGGTGCCTTCCAGGGGTCAAAATACAAATCTGAGAGAATGGTCAACTATCCCTTCAAGTCTAGTTTCCAAAACAGTTTGAATTTCTAAATTTGGAGCATGGGAAGACCTTCAAAAATCCATTCTCCCAAGTTCGCTCCAGAAGCGCAACGCCTGTCAAAAAATGGTCAAGAATGCTAGTTTTTTGCCACTTTCTTGCATTTTACTCCAAAACTAAGCCACCTCTGCAAAATCTGGACAAATTTGTTTTTAGAGGATGTCAAGGCCTTTCCAAAAATGTAGACCTTTCCTCAAATGGATGCCTGACGCAGTGCTCTGGAAAGGCTAAATTTCTGAATTTAGACCAAAATTTGCCAAAAACCCAAAATGCTCAAAATTGGTTCAAAATTGGAGGGAAGGTGTAAAAATAGGTTTTTTATAGCTTCACGGAGGCTTCAGCAAGCATATCAAAGTTTCCCTCACCCTTTTGGTCTTTTTTTGCCTCCTTGAGCTTGTTTTTAAGTTCTTTTACTTTGACATTGGCAATCATGTTTTGAGCTTGATAGTGATGCGCCATGTGTCTGAGCATTTGATTTGTCTCTGTGTTCCTTCTCCAGGAGCTTCTCCAAGTGTTCATTCACCCTATTAAGCCAATATTCTTTATCTTGATGTACCTCTAGGGCAATCCTTTCCTCTACGTCAAGGTTTTTATTCAATAGAATGTGCTTTTGATCTTCTTGCAATGCCTTCTTTAGGCCCATTTTTCTTGGCCTTTACCTCTTTCCTATACCTTTTGATCCTTCATGCTTGCTTGATTCTATGATCTCCTTGCCTTTTCCAACCCGCTGCAATAACTTGGCTTGTTCTTTTTCCATGATTAGTTGTTTAGTCTTAAGCTGACTATTTTCTTGCTCAAGGAAGCAAATGATGAAATGAGGGAGTTAAGGAAGGGAGATGATGATAGGGGAATTTTAGGAGATGGACACGGGTGGTAGAAAACTTAGGAAGCTTAAATGGAGTGAAATTATTAGGATAATTTGAAAAATAGAGCTGCTAAGAAATCTACTCAAAATGCTAGGTATGAGCTAGGGTTTAGGTAAGGGTGAGGCAATCTGATGATTGATGAGTTATTTAGTGAATCAAAAGGAATTTTAAACTTGTATATAGATATGAGGTGGAATATTTACATGTTTCCAATATCAAAACTAACCAAACTATTAGTTACGCTAGTGTTTGCAGCATGAAAAATTCACCTAAACCCTAGATGAAGAGAACTTGCATTTGCATTCATCTTGCAAAATGAAAAAGGTGAGAAAAAGACTTCTAATTACTTGTGAGCAAGCCTAGAATAGCAATAAATAGGTTTTCAAGCTTCAAAATCAAAATTTGGGTGAGTTTGGATGAGTTTTGGGCTGCTCTGGCACAAGCGCAGCGCAGTTCACAGAAGTGCAGCTCCATCTTCCAAACCACTTTTGGGGGCCTTAAACTACTCCAAATTGAGAGCTTGATAGCTCGTTGGAAATATATTGAAGTCTTATATAATATGGACACCTCAAGCATGTAATTTGGACACTCCATGATGGAGAACAATTGATTTTCCCAAGGTCACTCCAAAAACTCAGTGTTTCTCTGACAAGATCACAATGCCAACTTGCAAAGCACTTTTGGATGCCTTCCACTAATCCAAATAACAAGCTGAAGGTAGAATTGGAAATCTTAGGATGTCTGCTACATAATAGAGTCCTTAAGAACTACCACCACCAGTTCCAAACCCTTAAAAAATTGTCTTGAATTCAAGTTGTCCAGAAGTGCAGCAACTCTCTCCCGTAGCAAGTGTATTTTGGGAATTTATTTCAAATAATAACACCTGTGCATAAAATGAAGGAGGTTTTTGTTTCTTGGACTATAATGGACACAAACCTCTTTCACTTCTGTAAAATTCGTCTCCATTGGGTTGGAAACATATTCTGAAGAAAACATATCCCTATGAGAAATGATGAGGCGAGGTAGTGTACTACAACATTGTCTTATTTGAAATAAAACATTACCTTTACCTTTATTTTTCCTTCCCTAAGCTGCTAACTCCCTTTACCCACTGAATCACATGATGGACATGTTTTTTTTGTCATATGGTATCATGACAACACATGGAGTGAAACCCTATACCATGACCTAAAATGAGGAATTTAACCATTTCATGACCCAAGACACTTAAATGAAGATATGATACCTCGAATAAGTCAATGAACATGATGAGTGATGAATACCAAGATTAAATGAAGGGAGCAGCAGTGACTTAGACACAACAACCAATGATCAATTTTTTATTTGAAGATTCAATGAAATGACAAAAATTTGACTTGACACCCTAACAACACCTTGTAAGAGCATATTTGATCTAGGTGACAAACTAACAAGACTGACACTAATAGTACTGTCTTGCTCAACCATCTCTAGAGCATGAATTACTTTTATGGTTAGAAGAGGAGGTGGAAGATGAAGTCTTCTCTTCGCCAATATATACCCTAGATGCTACTATAGGAGGGGGGCAACCTGTTGAAGATGACCTGATTGAGCGAATCCTCCAGAATCGGCCCCCCAACACCATGTCTTTTGAGGAGTTAGTAAAGAAAACTGAAGATAACCCTTGGATTGATTTTTGCATAGCTGAATCAAGTCCTACTCATGTCAAAATGATAGAACTCGACTTATAAAGAACATTAAAAATCAACCCCTCTCTCTCTACACATGAGGAAGAGGAGTTATGTGACATGCTAAGAAATCGCATAGATGCCTTTGCCTAGAGTTATATGCAAATGAAGGGAGTGCACCCTTCGGTGTGTACTCACCACATTTACATCAAGGAAGGTTGCAAGCCAGTGTGGCAACCTCATATGAGAATGAACCCAACCCTCAAGGATAAATTCAAAGAAGAATTGTAGAAGTTGTTGGATGAAGGATTCATTTACCCCATCCTAGATAGTGAGTGGGTGTTTCCTCTGGTTTTGGTTCCAAAGAAAAATGGGAAGTGGGGGATCTGTGTGGACTACAGGGAGCTAAACAAAGCCACAAAAAAGGACCATTTCTTTCTACCTTTCATTGACCAAGTATTATATGGTGTGGCAGGAAAGAAGTTTTTCTCTTTCTTGGATGGATTCAATGGTTACAATCAGATCCAGATCAGCCAAGAGGACCAAGATAAAACCACCTTCACCTTTTCTTTGGGAACCTTTGCTTATAGGGTCCTTCCTTTCGGATTATGCAATGCCCCTGCCACTTTTCAGAGGGCAAAATTGAGCATCTTTGCAAAGCTAGTCCATGACTCTGTGGAAATTTATATGGATGATTTCACCCCCTATGGGTGTGATTTCCTGGAGGCTCTCTCTAACTTGGGAAAAGTATTAAACAAATGCAGTGAAATGAACTTATCCCTTAGTCCTGAGAAGTGTGATTTCTTGATGACTGCAAGGATTGTTCAAGGTCAGTCAATATCCCAGGAAGGACTGCAAGTGGACCCAAATAAAATTGTTATCATAAAGAGGGTCCCTACTCCTCAGAATCGGAGGGATGTCATAATTTTCTTGGGTTTAGTTGGATACTATATGAGATTCATAAAGGACTTCAGCAAAGTAGCCTCACCTTTGTTTGGACTATTGGCCAAGGACTCCGAATTTTTATGGTCGGAAAGATGTCAGGAGGCCCTAGAAACCATAAAGGACAAGTTGACTACTGCACCTATATTCTGAGGCCCAAATTGAGCTCTTCCTTTCCACATCCATGTTGATGCCTCTGAAAAATTTATAGGCGCATCTCTATGCTAGATAGATAACAAGTTATATTATGCCATTTACTTCATCAGCAAAAATATGTCCAAGGATGAATCGAATTATACTGTCACTGAAAAAGAGCTCCTAGTTGTTGTCCATTCCTTGAATAAATTTAGACATTACATCACTGGTTACCATACCTTTGTACATACTAACCATGTTGCTATTAAATATTTGATGAACAAGCCTAATGTGAATGCCTGAATTATTAGATGGTTGTTTTTGTTACAACAGTTTGATCTAACTATCATTGATAAGCCTGGTAGAGAAAATGTACTTGCAGATTTTTTGTCCAGACTAGCTTTGCCTACAGGTGAGGAAGGAATGGTTGATGATCAGCTGCCAGATGAGGATTTATTCAGTATTTCAGTTCTCTCTTTGTGGTTTGCTGACATAGCCAAATACTTAGTGGCTGCAGAGTTACCTCCAAATCTGTCCTCCAAGGAAAAGAGCATAATTATAAGGAAAAGTGCACCATTCACTTGGATTGGGGCCAATCTCTTCAAGCTAGGCCCAGATCAAATTCTAAGAATATGTGTTAGGGAGTAGGAAGTTTTTGACATCCTTTTGGCTTGTCATGATGAGCCTTATGGAGGTTACTTTGAAGCTAAGAAAACAACCTTCAAGGTACTACAAGCTGGCTACTATTGGCCCACTCTCCACCAATATGCAAGAAGATATACCAGCCAATATGACCGATGCCAAAGAATGGGGAAACCTACTCCCAGGGATGAAATACCTTTGCAAACTCAAGTGAATT
>APFE030458726.1:84908-108196 GCA_000404065.3 Pinus taeda
ATTATTTCTACAGTTCTGTAATTTGTTAATCTGGCATTTATGTTTTGAATCTTAAACCACAAACCCTTGGTTGGGAAAGATTACATGTCTACCCCTGCATATACCTTGCGCGTTGCCGTGAAAGGATACGCACCTGGATTGATAAGATTAATGTCGAAATAAGGTAGATAAATCACCCCTACCTGGACACCAACATTTTGGCGCTATTGCTTAGGAGGCTAACAAGGTGCAAACAACGATCCGGACCGACCAGAGGGTCAATCTCTCGTCCTGAGGAGAGAACGAGTTTTCTCACTCTGCTTCAGGTCCTGAGCGTAGGTACTCTTTTTGTTTGTTCATTTTTGTTTTTATGAGTATTTTGGGGCATTCTCTTGTCCCTGGGGGGGAGGATTCCTTTGACGCCTTGCTCCAAGCCTTGAGCTAGAATTGTTTTTTTCTTAACCTGTGTGTGCTTTCTTTTTGGGAAATCCCTAGCTTTTACCCTAGAGAGGGACAGTTTTCTTACACCCTACTTCAGATCTGGGAAAATTAGGGCTTCCCGTGGTTTTTGATTGTTTTGGTTCTTGTCCTTGGGGAGGGAGGAGTCCTTTGATGCCCTACTCCAGGCCTAAAACCCTAGATTTTTGGCTATAGTTGCCTTTCTTTTTGTGAGTTCTTTCATCTTGGGGAAGGAACGGTCTTTTGACACCTTACTCCAAGGTTGAAGCATTATAGGTTCATACAGAAACCCCCCATCAATCCAACTCTTGTATGAACAAAGAACCCAATAAAAGGGGCAGAGGGAGAGCCCCAAGGAGGGGAATACCAAACCTGGGAAGAAAAACTTATATACAAGAGATCATAGCAAAGGTTGAATCCGAAGCATCCTCTCGCATAGCTGTGACACCAGGAGTAAGAAGGGTGAAGTCAAAAGGACAATCAGTGGAACAGCCAATATTGGCTGTGGCATTCTATGGTGACTCAACACAACAGGTCCCTCTGACCGTGGAGGAAGCATCTAGCAGTGGACCTGATCCAGAGAATCTTGATTTGGTGTTAGCAGAGGAGGAAGTTGCAAGCAGAGCATCGGTAGGATCAGACTGTTCTCGTAAAGGAAAGGGAGTAGTAGCCGAAGGATCAAGCCATCAGGCCACAGGAGAAAGAGACGAGGAGATATTTACATCACCAAGAGACCAAGGAAGTGCTACCAAAGCAGCTCGAATCCCGGTAATAAAGAATCCTCAGCCACCCTCTGCAGAGCCTGTTGAAATCCCTAGTGATTATTGGAAAATATTCATGGCTCCTACAAACTCCACCATCGATTTCCCTATTGGAGATCTGGGAACCAGTGCGCCTACAAAGCCTATTCCACTGGTAGCTTTACCAAATTTCCATGGGCTTATTTTGGAAGACCTCGACACATTTCTATTTGAGTTTGATATAGTATGTCGGGGGTATAACTACACAACAGATGCCCAGAAGCTGAAAATTTTCCCTTCCACTCTAAAAGGGACGGCTCTATGATGGTTCATGGGCCTTGGAGGAAAATCCATTTCTACATGGGAGGATATGCAGATGACTTTCCTGGAGAAATACCAGGATTACTGTAAATCCCAAAACATTAAGGAGGAACTCTTCAAGTTCATATAGAAAGAAGATGGAAGCTTGGAAGATTGTGTGGAGAGGTTCCACTACACCTTACAAAGGTCGGGTCATTCTGACTTGGATAAGGAAATATTAAAGATTATCCTCCTTCGATCCCTTCGAGAAGACTCGATACAAATATTGAATATTGTGGGAAAGGGAGATATCTCCAAGGAGAAGTTCGAAGATATTTGCAAATTATGTATTTAGTGCTCAAGGGAGCTTACGAGAAACAAGCAAGGGGTCCATTCAGTAAATGGATTTGGTGGGGGTGTTACAAAAGCAGAAATCAGAAATTTGCTAGACAACCTAAGAACAGATATCCTCAGTACCCTGTTAGCACAGATGGACACCTTGCAAGTAAAACAAAAGCAGCTAGAGCTGGGTAGGACTATGGCACCTGGAGAGGGAATCTCCACTGAATTCCATAGAGGAATGTGTGATTTGCGAGCTCAATCATGCGACAAGCTAATGCGCTTCCTTACCAAGCTTGAAAGCAGTATTCCAAGGAACGAGGGAGGACACGGAGCAGCTATACCTCATGGGATCTAGGAAGCCATGGCAGCCTCAACCACCGATGGGAAATCAAGGTATGTACTTGGATCCATCTCAGTATTTTAACAATTGTAATATGAATCCTCAGACCATGCCTTATCCTCCCATGTGGCCGCAATACCAGTACCCACCTTGGCAGCAGTGGCGTCCCCAAGCCAGTACAAGCTCCCCGTGGGCTCCAACCTGACGAGGATCCACTCCTGGTCAGTTTCCTCTGCAAATTCCACCGCAGATGCCCCAACAGCAGCTTCAACTACCCTCCAATGTGCCTCCTGGTAACCAACCTGCCCGCCCTCAGCTCCCAATGCAGCCTAACCCTAACCCTAACAATAACGGAGCTCATCAAGTTGATGTTCTTAACCTGCCTTCATATAGTATCTCCACTGCAGAGTTGTATGAAATGAACTTGTGATCAGGTCGGACAGTTAACATCCAACCTCCTCCAGTTATCATTGAACAGCTTGATAGTGAAGATAAGGAGGCATAACCGGTCAGTAAAGAGCCAAAGCAAACCGATAGAACCTAAACGCCTCTTGCCAAGTAGCATCAATCTGAACCACCTTACCCAGAGAGGTTAATCATGAGTAAACCAGGTCCTCAATCTGAATTTGATTTATTAGGAGAATTACAGAACTTATTTGTTAAAATTCCCTTATTGCAAGCTATGAAGGATGTGCCAATCTATGCAAAGACTCTTAGGGAATATTTTTCAAAGAAACCTGCCAAGAAAATTAAAGATCCCCTTACCATACATGTTATGGGAAAGTTGTCGGACTTTATGACGGGAAAATCAATGCCAGTGAAATATGGAGATCCGGGGAACCCGATCTTGACAGTACAGATTAATGGGGTAGAGATTCCAAATGTGTTGGTAGACCTGGGAGCTGCCATTAATGTCATCACCACTGAAACTATGCATGTGTTAGGACTTCGTAATTTAAAGCATACACCTATAGTACTGGAATTAGCATATCGATCTACAGTCAAACCTGTAGGAAAGTTGGAAGATGTGATAATTTCAGTGGATTCATGGCATTACCCCATAGACTTCCTGGTATTACATACACAATTTTCAGTGGGCAGTCATCCCCTAATTTTGGGTAGGCCATGGCTGGCCACTGCAGACACTTATATTAGGTGCCGCTCAGGGAATATGGTCATTTCTAATGGGCATAACACTAAGAATTTAGTGTTATATCCACCTGCAGAACCAAATTCACTTATAAAATCAACAGGTGGTAAGAAGGTTATATCTGCGGTGAAGGATGTAACGGAAGAGGAAGAAGTGAGACCTATCCTTACTATCGGACAGGCCCTGTAATTAAAGATGGAATCAGAAGATGATTTGATCACTTCCTTCATGGATGATCCTTGTTCCATTTTGAAATCAAACCAGCAGATCCTAGAATCTATCCTAAGTTGTGAGACTCAGGAAATGATGGAAACAGCAGAAGGATTAGAGGAACAACCTGCTGATGCACCTCATGAAAGTATGCAAGTGGAATTGGAACCAGGGAAAACCTTGAACATTAATCCGAACCTGTCAGAATCTCAGAAGGAGCAGCTTATAGACGTTCTGCGGAAACATAAAGAGGCCTTCACCTGGAATTATGTAGATATGAAGGGAATCCTAGCCAACTTATGCACCCATCAGATATACATCAAGGAAGATTGTCATCCTATAAGACAACCACAGAGAAGAATGAACCTGGCATTGAAGAATGTGGTGAAAGAAGAACTTCAGAATTACTGGATGTAGGTTTCATCTACCCAATCTCAGACAGCCAATGGGTCTCACCATTGGTAATGGTCCCCAAAAAGAACGACAAATGGCGGATCTGCGTAGACTATCGAGAGTTGAATAATGCAAGATAGAAAGACCACTTCCCTTTCCGTTTATTGATCAAGTGTTGGACACATTGGCTGGTAAGAAGTATTTCTCTTTTCTAGATGGGTTTAGTGGATATAACTAGATCCAGATTGCTCCTGAGGACCAGGACAAGACCACATTCACATGCCCCTGGGGGACATTTGCATACTGGGTCCTTTCTTTTGGCCTGTGTAATGCTCCTGCAACATTCCAGAGGGCAATTTTGGGAATCTTCTCTAACTTGATAAATGACAGTGTTGAGATCTATATGGATGACTTTACTCCATATGGAGACTCGTTCATGGTGGGACTGAAAAATTTGGAAAAAGTTCTCGCAAGGTGTATACAAGCGCGTGTCTCTCTGAATACAATGAAATGTCACATGATGATGGAAGAGGGAATCGTTCTAGGGCATTTGCTCTCAGCTGAAGGAATCAGGATGGATCCAGCAAAGATACAGGTAATTCTACACTTCCCAACACCTAAAACAGTCACACAAGTACGCAGTTTCATTGGCTGTGCTGGTTATTATAGACGTTTCATAGAAAATTTTGCAAAAGTAGCACACCCACTGTTTCAATTACTAATGAAAGATTCAGAATTTGTGTGGACAAAAGACTATGATGCAGCGTTTACAAAAATTAAAGAGTTAGTTTGCAGTGCTCTGATCCTTAGAGGACCTAACTGGGCATTACCTTTCCACATTCATACGGATGCCTCTCAGACAGCAATTGGTGCAGTATTGGGACAGCGGGAGGATAAATTACCTTACATAGTCTACTATGTTAGTAAAAATTTTGCTCCTGCTGAATTAAACTACACAATGACTGAGAAAGAATTTCTTGTTGTTGTTTATGCCATCAATAAGTTCTGGCACTACATTATCAGGTATCCTACTTTTGTGCACACTGATCATGTAACCATTAGGTACTTAATGAATAAACCTGTTACCCCTGGTCGAATTACAAGATGGTTGTTGCTACTACAGGAATTTGATATCACTATAATAGATAAACTAGGGAAAGACAATGTGGTCACAGATTTTTTATCTATGATAGAACGTGATGGTAAGAAAACACCAATTGAAGATGATTTTTCGGATGAGCGTCTTTTTGCAGTATCTGCTAACACTCTGTGGTAGGCAGATATTGCTAATTATCTTGCTACATGTAAAGTGCCTCTTCACCTGTCCTATAAGGAGCAAAGGAAGATCATTCACCAGAGTACCTGATATTCATGGATGGCAGGATATCTCTTCCATATGGGAGTGGATCAGCAGATTCAGCGTTGTGTGGCAGAAGATGATATTTTCGAGATATTAAAAGCTGCACACAAAGGACCCTATGGGGGACACTTTTTAGGCAAAAGAATAGGTCATAAAGTACTGCAAATGGGATATTACTAGGTCTCCATATTTTGTGACGCTCAGGATTACGTGTGGAGATGTGATAGCTGTCAATGGATGGGACAACCTGGGAAAACAAATGAAATGCCCCTGCAGCCCCAAATAGTCCTTGAACCATTCGAGAAATGGGTCATCGATTTCGTTGGTCCCTTCAACCCACCTTCGCATCAGAAGGCTTACATCTTGGTATGCACCGACTATGTAACTAAATGGGTGGAAGCTAGGGCGGTCACGAGAGCAATAGAGCAAGTGGTGGCAGACTTCCTTTTTGAAGAG
The DNA here is from genome assembly GCA_000404065.3 of Pinus taeda. Lineage (NCBI taxonomy): Eukaryota > Viridiplantae > Streptophyta > Pinopsida > Pinales > Pinaceae > Pinus > Pinus taeda. Next base: position 90,638 of record APFE030458726.1, read on the forward strand.
ATCTTTGCCAGGTACAGGACTCCAAGGGAAATTGTATCAGATGGTGGATCACAATTTACATCTCATATGATAGAAAAGCTAATGCAGAAATATGGGGTCAAACATAGAGTGACAACCCCCTATAATCCCCAGACAAATGGACAGGTAGAAAGCACAAATAAGGTATTGGAAAATATCTTGACAAAAGCAGTAGCAAGCCATCGCCGGGACTGGGCACAGAAACTTCTAGAAGCTCTATGGGCATACAGAACAACATGGCGGAATACAACAGGGTTTTCTCCATATGAATTAGTCTATGGAAAATTTCCCTTGTTTCCGGTGGAATTTGAGATTAGTACACTCAGAACAGCTCTGGAAGTAGGCCTAGATTTATCAGAAGCCCAGAAACACCGACTGGAAAAGCTAAATGAGTTGGACAAGATTCGAGCAGTGGCTATCCAGAAAACTATTGTTGTTCAACAACAGAGAATGAAATGGCATGATAAATTTATCAAAACTAAGGTGTTTCAGGTGGGGGACTGGGCGTTATTGTATGACACCAGATTTAAGGATTTCGAAGGCAAGCTCTGTACTCCCTGGATGGGCCCATATCAAGTGGACGCAGTGTTCGATAATGGAACGGTTAGACTAAGTACAATACATGAAAACCATACTTCGTTCCTGGTAAATGGACATCGTCTTAAATTATATCACCATCCAGCCTCTAAAGATGCTTTTGTTAAAAATCTTTCTGCTTCATCTGATTTAATGGTCATTGGAAAACAAGACACCCTCACTCTGCTCTAATATATATATAATTATATAATCTCTATAAAAAAAAAAAAAAAATTTCTATATATATATATATAATCTTTAAAAAAAAATTGATATTAATATTATAATAATAATAATAAATAATATATATATATTATTTTATTACTTATTTATCTTTTGCAGGAACAACAAAGAAATATGGCGAGGAGAAATGTAACACCCGGCACTGTCACTTTATCAGTTATTAATAGTTGTTACACTGTAGCTGTTCTCACTCTGTAACTGCCTTTACACCATAGCTGTTGTTACTCCATAACTGTCGTTACACTGTAGATGTTGTTACTCCGCAATTGCTGTTACACCGTAGTTGTTGTTACTCCACAGGGGTTGTTACTCCGTAACTGCCATTACACCGTAGCTGTTGTTACTCCGCAACTTCCATTACACCATAGTTGTCGTTACTCCATAACTGTTGTTACACCGTGGCTGTCGTTACTCCAGAATTGTTGTTATACAGTAGCTGTTGTTACTCCGTAATTGTCATTACACCATAGTTGTTGTTACTCCGCAACTGTCGTTACACCATAGCTGTTGTCACTCCGCAACTGTCGTTACACCATAGCTACTATTACTCTGCAACTGTCATTACACCGTAGCTGCTATTACTCCATACCTACCGTTACATCGTAGCTGTTATTACTCCGTAACTGTCGTTACACCGTAACTGTTGTTACTTCGCAACTGTCGTTACTCATTGTTGTTGCTACTCACTGTTGTCACTACTTCAGAGCAGCTGTTACTCACTGTTGTCGTTACTAACTGTTACTGCTACTCACTGTTTCCGCTACTTCAGAGCAGTCGTTACTCACTGTGCTGCCACTCATAGTTGTTGTTACACGCTATGTTATCACTCCATCAAGTAAATCTGCAGGTACATCTCTATCGTTTTATGGATTTAATTAAATATTCCAAAAAGGACAATTAAATGTGTCAAGGATAGCCGTCATTAAGTGGGTGGGGGGGGAGGGGGGTACCGTCATAAGGAATGATGGCGTACCACGAAAAACATTTAGTGCACATAAATCCCGCTCAACCGAATATAATGATTTCGGTACTCCGTAATCATATTTTTAAAAGCGTTGGGATGTGGATTCGTATGCACCAAGTCATATCGATCATTTCCCCACACGCCACATTTAATTTTTAGAACACACCTCAGTACCATATTAACTCATCATTATTTCCAAGTGTACCAGTACTGGACTTGTCATTACTCCCATATGTACCAGTATTGTTCATCCGATCTTTCCAAAATAAACCATGACGTTATTTCAATCTCCAATGGTTTGGAGACTTGTCACTCTCCCTTGCCAACAAACTGCAGTCGACGTGCTGATTCCGCCTTCGCAACAATGGGTGGCCGATCAATTTGACATGAACTTGAGAAGACAAGGGCAATTCGGAATAATCGGGAGGTATGGTAGGTTTTTCAGAACGCAGGATGGGATGTGTATTTTGACAGGTTGAGGGGGTTTAATGAAGAAATGACAGTGGAATTCGCACTGAACTTGGGAGAAGAAAGCTCTCAGGTTCGCAGAGTGGAGATCCCTGTAACAGAAGAAATCATCATGGAAGTCAGTGGGCTTCCTCAATTTGCGGAACGATGGTTTGTGAGAAGAACTACCCTTCTGGAATTCCCCGAGGCCTTCCTTCAAGCTGGAGAGAGTATAACACAGAAAGGAAGGGGGTATGACAGAAATTCGCTACCATATCCATGGGGAGAAGTAGCAAAATTCGTCATAAAATATATGACGTGCGAAGGTAGATACTCCACAGTGTTCAAATACCACCTTCGCATATTAGCTCACCTGTGATTTCCATAGGCAGAAGCTTTCTCCATGAGTGTGCCCTACTTCCTGCTAAGGAGCCTTCATCTAATGGCACATTCGGATCAGGGGGGCTCGACAGGTATTGGCGGTCATCACTCATCATGGGTTGGTTCAGCTGCTAATAATGAACGCCATTGGACAGATTCTGATTCTGTGGGAGGTGTTTCAGGACTCCACGAAGGAACAAATAGCAATTGCTATGGCTACTAGGGCAGAAGAATCTGAAGCTATGGAGGAGGATCCTGTGGAAGATGACTATGTCTATCAGGAGGAACCAGAGGAAATGGAGATGGAAACAGAGGAATTGGGGGATGAGGTAGCTCCCCAAGATCAAGCAGAAAGTATGGAGGCCATGGCAGATATAGGGGCTGATGTAGAAAGGATCGCTAGTACCAAAATGAGGTTGTACCACAAGAACCAACTTCACCCATGGAACTAGCAAAGCAAGTGGATGTTATGGCAGTCACGGGAGCAGACCCACAACAGGCCAGCATGGGCGAAGCAGTCGATATGGTGACCAAAGGAACCCCACAGGGATCTCCTGCCACCATGGAGATAATGGAGGAGGACAATCCAGTTGAAGAGGAGGTCGTGACCACTCCAACCATGGAACTCAAAGAAGAGGAAGGACAAAAACAAGAAGGGCCTAGAGTTGAGGAAACAGTGGGACCCGTCGAGGAAGCAGCAGAAGAACCAGGGCGTGAGGTTGACACTGAACCATAAGAACCAGCGTCAACTTCGGGGCCAAACATAGAAGATGCACCCCAGTTCCCCCTCTTCGCCTCAATTCCAAGAGGAGTGAGGGTAACTCGTTCCCCTCGATGGGGAGAAAAAGAATATTTTGCAATTCTAGTGGCTCTGAATCTGTTACAGAGGCCACAAGCTTACAGAGTGGAAGCCACTCAGGTGGCGGGTGCCTTGGAGCAGGAGAGGGGAAAAGAAATTCTGGATGCTGGAGAACTGGGAAGAATCCCAGCAGATACAGCAATAGGAGAATATCTCGGCAGAACATCACCAATTGCAGTGCGTGTGCACGAAGAGGAGATCATTGTTGGTGAAAAGGAGGGACCAAGTGAAATGGTCCCGACAACTGAGCCAATGATACAGTCAGGCAAGGGGGTTGTTGGACACCAAATAAGTAGAGAAGAGCGAGCAAGGAAGGAAAATCCCCTAGTCAACACAGTAGAAGATGTTTCGAGGGATTTACCTCCAATTGAGGAAATATTAGTTAAGCAAGAGTGGATAGAGTTGTGTGAACAACAAAGGCTTCCAATGAAACAAAAGTATCAGCTGCAGTTCAAGGAAATGTTGCGGCTCAAAATGGAAGTAAGGAAACTAAGGAAGAAGGTGCACAAAATGTAGAAAGAATTAAAGAAGCACAAACGGCAAGCCAGAAAGGCCAAAACTATCAAGGTTGATGTAGAAACCCAAGTAGAGCGGATAGTCATGACCTCTGCTGACACTCAGACAAACCCGATCGACCAACTGTTTGAAGATCAGGAGTATGCCTTAACGGCTGAATTCAGTCCTAGAAATCTACTGTGGCCCAATATAAAAATGAGATCAGAAGGACTGAGGAAAGGGCCTCCACAACAATTTTTGGATATGTGGAGTGCATAGATATTATGAGGTTACGGCATATGAAACATCAACTCAAGATGGAGCAGCTGGAGAAGAAATTGGCAGAGCTGAAGGCCGACAAGGAGCAGATGTTCAATCTAGTGCAAGAGGTTATGGTATGTCATCCCCCTGCTTCTTGTTATTCCTTATTTTTGCATGAATGTTTCCTTTTATTTTGCATGGAAAGTATTAAGAATGAGATTAGCTATGAGATGGAGGATCGTGTACAATTCCTCCGGATTTTGAGGAGTCACAATGCACCAATGCAACATCTGATGTGTGAGTTTTACTTGCACAGGTACTTATTGCGGCTGGACAGAGATTTTAACCCGATCCCGTATGTGGGGGACATTCATTTAAGGGCCCTCACATCTTACGCTTTTAATCAGATTCACTGGTAGAAGGCTTGTAACACTTTTGAATCCAATCAAATTACAAAGCCATTTATAGCAAGAGGGGAACATGAGAGGTCAGACATGATGTTTAATAAGCACAACACCTTTTTGGGGATTGGAGGAAACAGAGATAGAATGGTGAGGACACAAAGATGGTGTCTTGATCTTTGTGTCAAGCAACTCACCATATTTCAAAAAGAGGCCCTCAGTTGCTGTCAGAGGAGGTGGATGATGTCACCAACAACCGTCCGGAATAGAGAACCTTTTGGGGCACCAAATTTTGCACGAGTACTTACTAGAGTGCCCAGGAATGTGGCATGTATCCAGACATGTGGGTCCTGGTGGATGGGGCTTCGGTTTCAGTTTCCTGTTCTCTGGTTGCCGACCGAAAATTATACTCCAGCTTATGATGTCCCGGTGGATTGGTGGAAGGAAGTTGTCCTTTCGGATGGATTTAAAGTTCCAGGGACAGAAATGGCCGTGGAATATGATCTTGCCCAGCTTCATGAAACATACAGTCTATGAAACCCAGATTTGCGAGGGCGGCAGACTGCATGAGGACATGCAATAGGCTAGTTGGGGGGAGATGTTGGGTACCAAATCAGGCCATCTTTCTGCCCATTTCCACTACGCTTTTTTACTTTTTTGCACTCATTTACCTATGTTGTTATGTTAAACTTACAAGGTAAATTCCCTCTTACTTGTCCAATTGGTATATTTTAATTAATGAAGTAAAATGCCCAGAGTCTATCTATTTGCGGTACTAAATTGTGTGTTTTACCGCAGCATGAGCACAGGAACCCTCACTTCAGTGTATTGCAACAGATCTGGCAACGGCCGGCCAGAAGGAGGTCGCGCAGCTCGGGGAATAGGCTCCCTGAACTATTCTTAGGCCTTCTTACTATTTCAGACATCTGATGCTGATACCGTTCCGACCAATGTATATCTTTGTCTCTACAGTTGTTATGTTTCCGGGAGATCTGTTAAACTCCCTCGCTATGTATAAAATGCAAGTTGATCCTGTGAATGGGGGGTTCACCCATCAGCATTGTAAACTTTTGTTACCGAGTAATAAAATATCATCCATTTTGTTGTTCTAATTCTTTTCGTAGCTAACACAGCCCTGATCAGAGAGCTGGGCCTGCTCTTCTGATCAGGTGTTGCATCTTTGTGTGTGTGTGATTTATCAGTTATGTTTGTTGTTACAGTTCTTTACTGTTTATGATTATTTTTGCAGTTTTGTAGTTTGTTAATTTGGCATTTATGTTTTGAATCTTAAACCACGAACCCTTGGTTGGGAAAGATTACGCGTCTGCCCCTGCATATACCTTGTGCATTTCCTTGAAAGGATACGCACCCGAATTGATAAGATTAATGTTGGAATAAGGTAGATAAATCACCCCTACCTAGACACCAACATTTTGGTGCCATTGCCGGGGAGGCTAACAAGGTGCAAACAACAATCCGGACCAACCAGAGGGTCAATCTCTTGTCCTGAGGAGAGAATGGTTTTTCTCACTCTGCTTCAGGTCCTAAGCGTAGGTACTCTTTTTGTTTGTTCATTTTTATTTTTCTGAGTATTTTGGGCCATTCTCTTGTCCATGGGGAGGGAGGAGTCCTTTGACACCCTGCTCCAGGCCTTGAGCTAGAATTGTTTTTTTCTTAACTTGTGTGTGCTTTCTTTTTGGGAAATCCCTGGCATTTAACAAACAAGAAAAAAATTCCTCGCTCCAATGTCTTCAAGCTTATTAATCTCACAAATACATAAAAGTAGCCTAGTAGATACTTGTCCTTTGTGACCCAGTGCCAAGTAAAAACCTTCAAATATAATGAAATAGGCAACCACATTTGGTTGACCTTACTTTTTCCAAAACAAGAATCGAAGCATACAAAAATAGAAAGACAAGACTACTAAAAACAAAGGGGTTTTTAACCAAAGTGTAGAATAAAAAGACGACAGAAACAATTTCGATGGACCATGTTCCCCATCGCATGAGGGCCAGCTACCCCACAACTTGGTCTTCACAACACAGCTACAAGCCCTGAACCATGCCACTTATCCACCCTAAACTTATGTGTCGATCTATCGCTATCGTGTTTATTTAGTTACATGGGGGCATATGGTTGTCTCGCAGGCACTATTTCTATGAATTCACTCCTCCTGCTTAATGTAATGTTGACCATGTTTCTTTGTAGTTAGTAAAATTGGCTTCTCCATTTGTTTATGTTGTTGAAAAATTAAATGTTTTTTAGTGTAGAACATCTAAGCATCTTCACAAGCAGCAATCTCGATCTCATGCAAGAAAATTATCATTCATCTTTCCTTAGTGTTTTAGGTGGTTATTGTCCGTGGTGTCTCATTGCATAAGGAATTTATTCTAGGATGGTACTGGTGCACCTTCTCAAAAACCTAAAGAATTAATGCTCACAAAACTGAAGGATCCTGGACATGGAACTGCTCAGAGAAGTCGACCTACAAGGTATATTACAGAATCATTTTTTTTGTTAACTCACTCCAGTTTGTGTGAATACCGACTTGCACTAGTGTTGATTCTTTACAAGAAAACCACAAATACTCGAAAAAAACACACGTGTCTGACATATCAATCATTTGTCTTTTATTTATTCAGGTTTAAGAGTGTGAAAGAGCTTGAAGAAGAGGTTGCCTAAATTTCGAAGTTCAAAGCTTGTCCACTCAAAGTAAGCATGCAACACAAATTATTACAAACTATGTCTGAATATGAATTTAGAGACATGTTCTCATCCATTTACGTAATTTTCAAATATTGAAGGCTCCACTCTTGCCACCATTACATAAGACTGTCCTTTAGTTACCAGAGTTTCAGGTTCTGAACATGAATTTTGAGGCATGTTCTCATCCATTTGTGTAATTTGCAAATATTGGAGGCTCCACTCTTGCCACCATTGTATAAGACTACCCCTCAGTTACCAGAGCTTCAGATTCAATTGGTTGTTGTCTCTATTGTCTCATTGCATAAGGAATTTATTTTAGGATGGTAGTGGTGCATGTTCTCAAAAACCCAAAGCATTAATGCTCACAGCACTGAAAGATCCTGGACTTGAAACTACTCAGAGAAGTCGGCCTACAAGTTATATTGTGGAATCAATTTTTTGTTAACTCTCTCCAGTTTGTGTGAATACCATCTTGCACTAGTGTTGGTTCTTTACAAGAAAACCACACAGACTTGAAAAACAACACACATGTCTGACATATCAGTGATTCTACTTGTATCTATTCAGGTTTAAGAGTGCGGAAGAGCTTGAAGAAGAGATGCTTGCCAAAATTCTGAAGTTCAAAGCTTGTCTACTCAACAAAAAAGTAAGTATGCAACATAAACTATTACAAACTATGTTTGAACATGAATTTTGAGACATTGTTAAACATGGTATTGTCATGGCATGTTAACAATGGCTCGTATATTAACAAGTTTCATTAAGTACTTGCAGTGCAGGTATAGGTATAGCAGGCAGCAACAACATGTCGATGTTGAGAATGCAAATGATTTGTGGATCGAGATTGAGATCATAAATAGGAGGATATGTCCACCAACTCTAGAAATAACAACAAATGATCACTAACAGTTGAGGATCAAATTGCGATCTCATTTTGGATGAGAGACTCTGAAAGATCACTTTGATGTGTTTTTCAATTTATCTCATTGTTAATGAGAGTACTTGCAGAGGTTGCAGCATCGTTACTACAAACATATCAAAGCAATAACACGTTGGATGTGTGTACACATAATCTGTTCATTTGGACGACAACAAATGTTGATTAGATCAAGATTAAAGAAAAGCATATTTGATCATGATTATATCAGTAAATCAAGATGACGTGGAGAAAACAATTGTAGGGGACAACAAATCTCTACAATGTTACTAAAAAAAACCCCACAATAAAACACCTATCAACATAATTATTTTTTCATAAATCCATATCAATTATATTTTCAAAAAATCAAAAGATAAAATATATATATATTATTATATATTAATTATTTAAAAGATATATAAACTAATCACCCATTTGGAAAACCATAAACTTATCACCCATTAAAAAATTCAAAATCTCACCATGAAAATGAAAATAATGGACCAATTATTTGTACATGTTGTTTTATTAGACTCTTATCATTTACTGCCTTAATTTAAAGAAAAAATTGAAGGTTCTATGAAATTCCACTTTCATTGGCTTCCAAGTTAAGTACTTACTGTGGACTTTTCTATACTGTTAGGTATTGTCTATATGGTATTTTAAATATATTTTAATATTCAAAGCAAAAACATCTAACCTAAATTTATTATAATGTTCACTCGGAAAATTGACCGGCAAAAACATCTATCCTAAATTTCTTATAATGGGAGAAAATTGCCTTGACCACGCCACGTATTGAACAGATCATTACTTTTTGTGTGTAGATACTTAAGGCACATGCGTGGGTTTTGTTGGCTACACATAGTCAAATCAATTAAAATAAAAATCTGCAAGTATTTGTATTTTAAAATATGGAAAAATAATAAATCCATCTCATCACCTTCTTGCTTCATGTGAAAGTTAAAGTTACATTTTGGATATTAATTTATTGAGCTTTTTACTGATTTTAGATCCAATTAAAATATTACAATTAGAAATAGTAATTGAACAAAAAAATTGCATAGGATGTATCTGGAGAAAAATGAAATAGTTAAATAACCAATAAACTTAAAATAAAATAAAGTATAATCACTTAAAATATATATATTAAATATTAATATTATTATTATTTTATTTTTAAAGTTACAATTAAGTTAGATATTCAAATTGTCTGTATAAGGGTTTTTAAGTTTTATGGACAATAGATTCACTTTCACAAAGCGATTTGATTACTAAATTTACAAAAGCATACTATTTGCCCGCTACTTTAAGAAAAAAAAAATTATATTCATTTTAACTATTTAAGCTACTCAATTAGTTATAATATAAAATATTGTATTTAAAAATAATCAACTTATAATATTATATCTAGTTTATTTAATATATATTACACCAGAGACATAAATACAGTATGAATCCAAAAAGGATATGTATTTAGTATCTAATTATTTTAATATATTACCCCCATAGACATAAATACAATATGAATACAAAAGATTGTATTTAATATGGCCAACATTATATTTTTTATATCTAATAATTTTAATATTGCCCATATGGTTTTTGCTACGCAACTTTTAGTCAAATACCTTTGTTATTTTGTGGACAATTATGTATTCCGCATATGCTAAGCACCTTGGTTTCAATAATATATTGAATATGGTTTTTTTCGGTGTGATTCTTGACTTATCATAGAACATGTAATCTTGTTATCCAAGAAGATTGAACAAGCTATGCATACCTCAAAGACTAAATGAGATGAATAAATTATGTTTGACTTTGCTTATTAAACACTTCAATAATATATCACTTTCAAAAGGAGCTTGCCATTCAAGCAAGCAACAAAACTTAAAGGAGGAATATTGAAATCCCAAAAAAAGTCCAAAGGATCTCTTGCCATTCAAGAAAGCAACAAAACTCAAAGGAGGAATATTGAATTCCCAGAAAAGGTCCAAAAGATCTTGCCATTCAAGCAAGCAACAAAACTCAGAGGAATATTGAAATCCCAGAAAAGTTCCATCACTCAAGACATGTCACTAGTGTGAGGTTGAGCTGCTTGACACTATCAATTTTAAATAAAACAAAGTTTGTATATATTTTATCTTGAAGATTATGATCATTTAATCAGGTCTGGTTATGCTATTGAGGTCAAAGTGTATAATGAAATAGAGTGGTTATTTAATTTTTTTAATTTTAATATAGTTTAATGAGGTATTTATGTGAAAGTGTATAAAGGAATAAAATGGCTATTTAATATTTTAATGATATAGTTTAATGAGATCTTTTTTATATTTTAGTATATAAAAAATTAATTTTTGGAAAAAAAATTGTGTAGTGTGACTCAACAATATCAAATAGGATTTTTTTAATTTGTAGAATGATTATACGTGAATGACTTACTTAACGCAGTTGAATCCCAAAATGATATTTAATATAATACACTGCGTAAACCCCATACTTAAATTGTAGAATGATTTTAGTTAAAATTAATTAGAAAATTTAATAAACCAAAAAATCACTTTATTAGAATATTGTCCTTTTCAGCTGTATTGACAAGAATAATATAAATTTACCGTAGTTAATACTTATCAACAATAATGAATTTCTAAAAGTTTTTGATACATAAGTATGTATAAAAAAATAACAATACATAAGTATGTATAAAAAAATAACAATAAATTTGTTGTATAAACTATTTTCAAAATATATATTTGAAGTTGCACATAAAATGTTACAAAATTGTAGAAAAAACCATGGTATAAAACACATTTTAAAAAATATATATATATTAAAAAAATTAATATATATATTGTTGGAAGAATTTGAAGTTATAAAATTTTATTAATAAAATACTATTACATTATTAAAATTAAATAAAATTAGTTTTCTACCTTAAAAAATATATTATTATCATTCATTAAATAAATTTTTGATTTTAAAAAAATAAATAAATAAAAATATTAAAAAAATCATAATAAAAGAAGAAGATAAATGTATATTTAAAAAATTTTTATAAAAAATAAAATGTAAAATTTTAATTTAAAAATAAAGGAAATGAATTAATTTAAAGTTAAAATTTATTAAAATTGCTTGTTAATTAATGAGAAAATATAAAAATAAATAATAAAAAAAGATAGAATTTTTATATTATGAAATAATGGGAAAATAAAAATCCATAAACAAAATAACAATAACAAAAGATTGAAGAAACTCTAAAATATATATTAATTTTGCAAAATTATTTAAATACATATAAGTGAAGATAAAATCATAATGACTAGAATCAAGATTAATTATAAATTAAATTTACATTTAAATATTTATAGTACTATAAAATAATGAATAAACTTGAAATGTATGATTAACCATTTATATAATTTGTGATAAATGTTAAAATGTATTATTTTTGGGTATAGAGATGGTGGTAGAAATCTATTTGGAGCAAGATATGTTTAATATGCTTATTTGTTACAAGTTAGAAAACAAGAGACAACACGACAGTGTTACACCTTGGTAATAGATTTGCTTGTTGACCTTTATTAGTTCAATATTGACCAATATAAATTGTAATATTTTGCTTTGGGAAAAAAAAAATCTATAAACAAAAAAACAATTTCTCAAACATCTTATTGGACAGTAACTTGAATGTGTTATTATAGAATTTGTATAATAAAATGCCATGTGGTTGACCAACTGCCCTTTTTCATATTAAATGTGTTGGGTGTGGAGCCTAATTATCCTCTGTATTCAAAGGTCTCAGCCAAATGTATACCCTAGGAAGACTGTACACCCCTCCACACAGGGGGGGGTCAGGGGGCTAGCAGTCCCCTGGCGGGAGTTCGGGGGCAGTGCCCCCGAAGCTAAAAATAGATGTAATATTGCTTTGTAAAAGTATAGTAATTTCTAGTCAATCTGGGCCGTCCATTAGGCGGATGATCTAACGATAGAAGTTATGTTTAATTTAGGGTTTTTTTCCCTAGAAGGCAACCCCTCACTATATATGAGGGAATTGTATTGCGTCTATATATATCTGTATCTGAGTGAGGAAAAAAGAGAAGATTAAGAGCGAAGAGGGAGTTACAGTGGATCTGTTGTAGGTTGTATCTCTTCAGTTTACTGGATAATATAATAAAAGAAGGACTAGCTGTTTCTCCATGGACGTAACCCAAACTGAGTGAACCACGTATATCTGTGTCTCTCTTGTTTTATGCGTTTTCTGTGTTTATATTTCTACAATATTTTATGTGTTCCATTGCTCTGTAATATATAATTTTCTAACAAAATGCATTTACTTAATATGACTCCATGTGGATAGCTACCTCCTACAATTTTTATATGTTATCTGCTAGATGTACTTAGAAACTATGTGTTGCAAATTTGGTGAACCATGATATCCAAATAAACCCTTTTTTTTTTAAGGCCTTCGAGAATCCCTAGAATACTTATGATGAAATTCCCAAATGTACAATGAGTTTTAGATGTATGCATGCCAATTCCTTCGAAACTAATGATATAGTTGCATATTTTTCTTGAATTTGTTTATATGATGGACAACCACCTTAGTATAAGGTGGCAATGATGATTGAATATAACATATTTGCGAAGCAAAATTTTGATTTGCAAGGCAACAATGGATCCAAAGAAGAGTGCAAACACTTATGAGGAAGTTCACAAGAAACGACTAAAAGAGAACAAGAAGCAAATGGAGCTTAGCGACCGTAAGGCATTTGGGATATCTGTGTATTTGTGTTTTTTTGTTTTGAGTGTTACGAACAAATGGATAAATGTAGGATTTGAATCTCATGGTGCTCTCCAATAGGTTTTTATGAGATGCGTAATTTGGTTAACAAGACAACCCCTCGGGTTTATTTTTAAGTTCAACAGATGTTATGCTCTTCTTGGCTTTTTTGGGCATTTGAGGCATTTTGTTTGATGTGAGTTTGTTACAGAGGAATGTTAAGCCATGAATAACAAAGATGGAGAGGGGTCATATCTCATTCTATCACTCCTCTTGCCAACTTTCTACCCCTTGATTGTCACAAACTTAGTAGCATTGTCCGCTTTTGCATAACTTCATCCACAACCATATATTTTGCATAGATGAGCTATCTTGCTAGCGTTGAGGTGTATCTCTTTGTGGAAGTCATCAAGGAGTTATACTTGGATTCATTCATACGGATATCATTAACATCTATTAGCTAGGATTCACTTAGTATTTTTTATTGAATAACACAACACAAACTAAGATAACACATCCGCGTTAACTCAAAGTAAGTTGTATTAATATCTATTATGCAAAGATAACATTCACAACCATTCCACTTTAACACAACACAAACTCAAATAGTAGCTCCACATTAGGTCAAAAAAACCCACACTAACATCTATTATGTGGAAGCTACATAGTACTTGGCTTCATCTGTAAAGATATCATTCACACTACTTTAGCAGCAGCGCAAACTCAGATAGTATGTCCTGGTAAAAAAAGAACACAAAGAACTGTGAGCATGATTTTGAACTTAGGTCATCATATTAACAAGTTTTCCAGGTTGCCATTTTGCCACAACCCCACAAGCATGGAGGTAGATGAAATCAACCTATGTCATCCATTGAACTTGTAGCGAGTTTGGTTTTGAATAGGTATTATTTATTTATACAGTATAGCTCCCTTTGTTGAAAATAATGGAAATTTGGCCATTCATATCGAGTTAGGGGATTGGAAACCCATCAAATGTTTTGTGTGTTAATGGGAATTTGGTTTATTAGTGATGTTAATAGAATATTAATCTAATTACCTATTTTGTTGCATTATAGATCGAGTGCAAGTCTAAGGTGATTTATGGTTTCCACCTTTCGCAATGCAACTTAGGATGCATAAAGACAAGAAGTTCTAAAAAATGAAAGTGTTTATTAAGTTGTCTTTTTAGATAGTTGGGTGTATAGTAGTGAGATTAGGTCTATGACCTTTTGCAAACATTTTTCCAATATCAATTGCTCTTCTAGGTAAGGAATATTTATAGGGGTTTTATCATGAATTTTTAGCCTTGTTACTTTTGATTTTTTGTTTCTAGTTTATGCAATCACTCATGTTGTGCAGATGTTTGAAGTGATCGTCAAATTATGTGCATTAAAAAAAATCAAGTTACCTTTGCAGTCTGAGCTTATCTTCTATGAATCAAAGTCTAGTTGGATTTGTTTTCTTAATTAGGTTTTTATGATGTGGAATTTCTCTTTTAACTTCTTAGTTTATAAATTTTACTTGATAAGGAATGTACATGTCTTTACATGTGTTGCTATGTTTGAAAGAAGAGACATGTTGCCTCTTGCCACAAGAAGAGTGTTGCGGTACTTTTTCTGTTGAGAATAACCATGTTTCCAGGGTTTAGCAACTAGGATTCCATATAAGATACAATCCACTACAAGTGGATTTTCCAACAAGTTAGGATTCCATATAAGATACAATCCACTACAAATGGCTTTTCCAACAATCTCAAAACCTAGTGTTGACTTTCACATTCAACTCCATCAAAACCATAATTTGCAGCTCCTCAACAAACATGGAAAATCACCAGTGTACAGCAATGATGGGCAATGATGGGCATCATTTACATTATGGTATAAGAAACGACTTTTTTTCTGTTAGAATGCGAAAAGGTGAGGAGCGTGATAATAAATTGTATTTGAAATATATTTTAATATTAAAAGCAAAAGCGTCTATCCTAAATTTCTTATGATGTGAGAAATTTGACTTGACCACACCCCGTATTGAACAAATCGTTACACGTTGTGTGTAGATGACTAAGTACATGCGTGGGTTTTGTTGGCTATACATAGTCAAATCATTTAAAATAGAAATCTGCAGTATTTGTAATATAGAAAAATAATAAATCCATCTCATCACCTTGCTTTATGCGAAAGTTAAAGGTACATTTTGGATATTACATTTTTTTATTGATTTTAGATCCAAATAAAATAGTAAATTTAGTATTTTTAATTGAAAAAATGGCATGTGAAGTATTCAGACAAAAATGAAATAGTTAACATATAACTTAAAAATAATAATAAGGAGGACATCACCATAAAAAAAGAGATATAAGTATAATGGGAATGAAAAACATTATAAATAATATGGTCAACATTGAAGTATTTATATTTAATAATATTAATATTACCCAAAGAGACCTAAATACAATATGAATCTAAATGATTGTATTTAATATGGCCAACATTGTATTTTTTATATCTAATCATTTTAATATTACTCATATGGTTTTTGCTACATAACTTTTAGTCAAATACTTTTTTATTCTATGGACAATTATGTATTCCACACATGCTAGGCACCTTGGTTTGAATAATATATTGAATATAGTTTTTTCAGTTTGATTCTTGACCTATCATAGAACATGTAATGTTGTTATCCAAGAAGATTGAACCGGAAGCTAACCATACCTCAAAGGCTAAATAAGATGAATAAATTATGTTTGACTAAGCTTATTAAACACTTCAATAATATATCACATTCAAAAGGATATTGCCCTTCAAGCAAGCAACAAAACTCAAAGGAGGAATATTGAAATCCCACAAAACGTCCATCACTCAAGACATGTCACACGACATGTCACTAGTGTGGGGTTAAGTTGCTTGACACTATCAATTTTAAATAAAACAAAGTTTGTGTATATTTGATCTTGAATATTATGACAATTTAATCATGAATGGTTATATTATTAACTTTGTGTATATTTGATCTTGAAGATTACGATAATTTAATCAAAGTAGGGTTATACTATGTATGTCAAAGTGTATAATGAAATAGATTGGTTATTTATTTTTTTAATTTTAAGATAGTTAATGAAATATTTATGTGAAAGTTTATAAAAAAAAAAAATTTAAATGGGTTATTATATATATTATATTATTAAGTAAGTTTAGTAGGACTCTTTGCTTTTCGAGTTTCATGTCTATTATTCAACCTGCTACAAGGAGGGTAGTATAAGATTCAAACCCAAGATCTCTGGTTCGATGAGACTTTATTCCACGACCATCACCACTTAAGTTACCCTAAGTGGATGATTATTTAATATTTTAATGATATAGCTTAATAAAGTACTTTTTTATACATAAATAAAATTAACATTTTGAAAATTCTTTTATGTATTAGGATTGTGGATTTAACAATATTAAATAGGATTTTTCTAATTTGTAAAATGATTTCAGTCAAAATCAATTGGAAATTTTAACAAACCAAAAAGTCACCTTATTAGAGTGTTGTCCTTTCCAACTATATTGACACGAATAATATAAATTTACTTTACTATTTATGCTGGTTACCACTTATATTAACACTAACTTGAATGTGTTATTATAGCATTTGCATAACAAAATGCCATATGGTTTACCAACTGCCAATTTTTTTGTATGTTGTCTGCCATATTAAATGCATTTACTTAATATGAATCCATGTGGATAGCTACCTCCTACAATTTTTATATGTAATCTGCCAGATGTACATACAAACGATGTGTTGCAAAGTTGGTGAACCATGATATCCAAATAAACACTTTATTTTTTTCAAGGCCTTCGAGAATCCCTAGAATACTTGTGATGAAATTCCCAAATGTACATTGAGTTTGAGAGGTATGCATGTCAATTCCTTCGAAACTAATGATATAGTTGCATTTTTTCTTGAATTTGTTGCTATGATGGACAACCACCTTAGTATAATGTGTCAATGATGATTGAAAGTAACATATTTGCGAAGCAAAATTTTGATTTGCAAGGCAACTGTGTGTCCATAGAAAAGTGTAAACACTTACGATGAAGTTCGCAAGCTACGCCTATAAGAGAACAAGAAGCAGATGGAGGTTAGTAACCATAAGGCATTTGGGATATCTATGTATTTGTGTTTTTTTCTATATTGAGTGTTATGAACAATTGGTTGAATGTAGGAGTTAAGTCTCATGGTGCTCTCCAATAGGTTTAATGAGACGCATAATTCAGTGAACAAGATAACCCCTCAGGTTTTTTTTGAAGTTCAATATATGTTATGCTCTTTTTGGGTTTTGGGGACATTTGAGGCATTTTGTTTTATGTCAGTTTGTTACATAGGAATGTTAAGCCACAAACACTGTTATGAAACCAGCTCAAGAAAAGATAGATCAATGCCTTAGAATTCAGCCTCTTCGAGGGGGAAACCTCCTTTACATTACATAAATGAACAATTCTTGGATGATTCAAATGACAA
>APFE030458738.1:0-17445 GCA_000404065.3 Pinus taeda
CCCAACGTCTCTACCATCTCGGTGGCTACCAAATTATCTGTACATCCACTGTCGATGATCAACTTGCAACATTTCCCGTGCGACTTGCAAACGGTTCGGAGTAATGCTTTCCTTTGAGTTTGTTCAGCTGTTTCGTTGGATGGTTTCAACAACACTTTGTTTGAAACTGAAGCTTCCCCTATTTTTGGTACATTTTCTTCTTCTTGGGGTGGTGCCTTTGCTTCCTCAGGCTGTGCAACAAGCGTTCCTCTCTGAACAGCTTGTTCTGCATCAGGGCGTTCAAAAGATCTGTGACCCCATTTGTGGCACCATTAGCACTGATAGTTAGCTCCCTTACCTCGGCCATTCCCTCTTCCTCGCCGATATGGCCTACCACCTCTAGAGCTGTCTCCCTTTTCTGTTGTTCCTAAAGCCTTGGAGCTGCTGCCCTCTTCACTATTACTGGAAATTCATCCTCTCCCATAGGACTGTCCTCATCCTCTGCCGCTTCCCCGTCCTCTCCTAGCATTTTGTTTTCTCGTGATCGTCTCCTCTGCCTTCATAGCACTCTCGTAGGCTTCTTCTATATTTTTCGGGAAAAAAATGCTGATTTCATCCAATATTTCCAGTCTCAAACCATTTACATACCTTGTTGTTTTCTCCGGGGTCTCCTTTGTGTAACCAACTCTTAAATTTACAGGGTAGAATTCTTCCGTATACTCTCTCGCTGTCATCCCTTTTTGGCTAAAAATCTGCACTTGCCGATGCAGTGCAATCTCGTAATCCTTGGGCAAAAATCTGCCTTTGAGCTTGGCCACCATGCTTGGCCATTCTTTATTGGCAACTTGTTCATGCTTCTTCTTTCTGCTTGGACACTGTCACACCACAAGGCTGCGTGTCCTTTAACCTTCCTTGCAGCAAACTTAACTCTCTGGTCCTCACTGACCTCTTCACACTCAAAATACTAGTCCAATTCGCTGATCCAGTCCAACACAACTTCTGTGGACAAGATATCATTGTAATTTGGGATCTCTGGTTTAGGCTTGCTACTAGCCAATGGGACCATCCACAATAATCTCATCTCCAACCCTTCTTCATCCAATCCATCTGTTGTAACTATGGCTTCTTCTTTGTTGTCATCTCCTACCTCTCGATCCCTTCTCCTTCCTGCTTTAACTGCCTCCAAACGGGTAGTAAGGATCCTTATTTCTTCACTGAGTCCTTCATCTGCTACTCTACACACACCTCTCCCACGTCCTCTTCTTCCAACTTCCATGTCTATCCCAGCACTTTCAATTTCTTGCTCTGATACCGCTTGAAGGGTCCAGCCCCCTCTTCACACTCGACAAACTTTAATAAATGGATATAAATTAATATGAATGATTTCGCTAGAATGTAACTACGTGATTAAGTTAATCAAAGGTTGATTACAATGATTAGCACAAATATTTTTACTCCCGACTTTTATTACTTGTACCAGCACCATTGGATGTAGGACATGTGTCCATTCCTTGCTAATCACACTCCCGCCTTGGTTAATGACCCACAAACCATATTCTCCCGGTCATTTGTGGGAATATGCTCCTACTGTTGTTTTTGCTCGGCCTTGACTTGGTTATATGCTTGGCTCCACCGGTTGGTAAGTAATGTTGTTATGTGCTATCTTTTTTTCCCCTCTCGTTCTTCTGCCTCAGCGCTTGATATGTCATGTTACTCTATGGAAAATACGCTTGTTTTGGAGGGTTTTTCAGTTTTCTGTATATAGTCTCAGCTGCTCATTTTGCTTGACCATACTCACTGTTCCTCGTCTCGGTTTCTTTAATTCAATTGCTCTCGAATTTCACTGTTCATGTTGCTCCATTGCATTGGCAGGTTGTGGTCTCGGGGAGCCTACAGCGTCAGCTTCTTCCACAGAAATGAAAGTAAGTTACTCTTCTATGCGATCATCGTTTTCCACTTGTTACGCTGTTGACTGACTCAGTCGCTCCTTTGCGAGCAGAGGCACCCTCGGGTCACTGCAACCTTGGTGTTTTGTCTCTTCACTCGTAAGTCTCGAACCCTAAGCTTATGGTATTTTGTTTCCTCGATTCTTTCGTTCCTTCCACGCAACGCTAACACTCTGTTTTGGTGGATTATTGCAGGTGGGTTTGTATTGGAGACCCTTGCTTCTACTGTGTCGCGTGCTGACAAAACCCGCGTAGGGTCGCTCCTTGTTAACTTGGTTTATTTGCTTGCTCGTGTCATCGGTGACTTAAAACATGGCTTGGCTAGTTTTAGGCGCATAATCTTGTGTCTGTCTGGCATCATGTAATTGCAGTCCTCACGCTTGCATTACTACAGTTTTTGGGTTGTGGCCATAGGGTTTACAAGTTAGGGTTTTTCAACCCGTTCTCTATTATGCACTTATTGGACTTGAACGGCCTTTATTTCAGTATGGACTGTAATGCATATTCGAGAGAGATTATATTACTTTTTGCGAATAAATGAAAGGGTTCCGTTCTGAGGAAATACTTGGGTTGTTGGTTTCTATCCTTGCTGTATGGAACTTGTGCGTTATCCAAATATTTCTTTCACGCGTTTGCTTTAGTTGGTCTCGGACTAACCGTCCACATCTCTGTAGTTTCTCCAGTTCTTACACTTACAAATTCTTGTTGTGTGTCGTCCTGTTAAGATAATGCAAATAGAAAAAACACGTATGTTCTGTAGAATAGAAATAAAATATCTTGCGTTTACTGTGTTAAGCAAATCAACATAAAAGACTGTAGATGGACAACTGTGGGATGTCAAATATAACTTCTGTGTGCTCGGAGATTTCTATTATTTTTCTCTTTCCAAAATTCGAACGTGTTACAATGCATTATGTCTCCTTTTAAATGATTTTGGAAAACAGTTTCTCTTAATTGCTGTTAGTTACATTCGATGGCTTGTTTTCAGTTCTAAAATTGTTTATTTTTCCTATGCTACGATTTGTTAAGGATAACATGATAAATCAAAACAGTTAACTACAAGAGTTCATTTAATTCAACTTTTATCTTCCTAAATACTACTTTAAGAAATTAAAATAATAAAAGAAATGAAATTAAAGTGTTCACTTGAAATTTCCTCCTCAATACTCTCAGAGACCAAATGACCCTCTATCATGATGATCCCCTTCAATGAGGTGCTCTTGCATCATCTAGAGCGTGGTCCAAGACTCTCTCCCTCTCTCTAATTCACTTCCCATGTTTTCGAGCTCACTTCAGTTGCATGTTCATGTATGGATCCAACCGCATTCCAACAAAATTTCCACTTACACATTCGTTGGCTAAGCTCAAGGTGTTTCCTTTACAAATGCCATAAAAAATTGAAAGCGCAAACAACATATTCACTAACAGTATCATTGAAAATCCTAAGAAGTTGCATTTGGTCCAACAATCCAGCCATGTTTTCAAAGGAAACTTCATATATAGCCTTGTGCATTTACTATCTAGCGTGCAATTTCCCACAAGTCTCGTTTTTCACCTCCTTATCTCTAAAGACAACAAGTCGTTTATTTCACATGGAAGTTTAATAGCACGCAGAGCAATCTATCCACATCTATAACATTTGGATTTCTTTTGTACAAACTTACAAGAAAAAATATCAAAAAAGGTAGACATCCAATAACTAAAACTCTTTCTAGAGATAAGCGCCTTTCTCTTTCCTCTCGTCATCAATCAATCATGCTACAATACTTATCGTCGCTTTTCTTCCAATCCCACATGCGTTTCTATGGAATTAATTATAACGTGATAGAGTTTGATTCGAGGGCGGGGAATTCCCTAACCACGTTTGAAAGAAAGAGTGCGGCATTGAGAGTTGTTCTTCCTGCATTTTTCATAGTTTCCTCTGCTATTGTGAAACATTTAGGGTTATAACCAAAATTTCCCTTACGTGGTTATCCTCTCTTCGAAGGAGCACACGATTTCTTTTCTCACAGCAAGATAGAGTGTAAGGTAAAGTATAATGGACATTGGAATGATCAGAGGATTGGAGGATTTCTCACTATGCCACATGAGAGAAGAAGACGCAGGAGACGCTCAAGCTATCACAAGGGAAGAGCCTATGGTGGTAATTCCCAGCTTCAGAATAGGGTTGTTGTGTTTGTAGGTGACTTCCTTGAATAAATCACTGAGGATATTGAGGAGGAACTATCGATATTGGAAAGGGAGGCATCCTCTCAGAGAAGGTCTCTTTTTGACACAGAAGTGAGGGCTCAGTGGGATAGTTGGATTCGAGATACAAGGAAATCAAATAGGAGAGGGAATGAGTAGATGCAAGTGATTAACCTCCATTGGCAAATGAAATTCCTTATGGGCCATGAACTCCTCGATAATCAAGATGTAAGGAGGGATCTGCTATAGAAGCTCGATCTTATGCGTTGCCACCTCACACATTCTAATTGCAGGTTGAAATCAATCAACACGAGGCTGGCACAGATCGGAACACATCTTGTGATTCAACCACCAACACTAAGACCCCCGGCTACACCAACATATCCTATTCCCAAAGATGGATCGAACTCTCGTCCCGCTTCCTAAGTTTATGATTTTTGTTTACACAAAGTACAAAATCCCTCTTTCTAGTGTTCATGGACATGATAATATAGAGCAACATTTAGATGTTTTTATGTTTAAGTCTAGTTATGTGAGATATGGTCGCTCACATATGGCCCTCTGTAGGGAACTATTTTGGGTATGGTCGAGTCTCTGTGTCAAGAGACTAGAAAGACGTGTATGATGTAAAAGCTTTAATTTGTGGTAATACATCTCACGTGACAAAATAAAAAATAAAAAATAAAAAAATCGTGATTTTAGCACAAATATAGATACATATAAATGTGAATTTTTACGTCAATCATTTTACTACTATACACGCATTTAAAATATTGCGCTACTTCAATTTTACCATACATCTCATTTACTTCATGCATTTTTCATAAACACAAGTAAACAAAAGTCCCTCAAACATAAATAGAGAAATTAAAACTACCTCTTGTTAAATATTGCTTACTTTAAATAGGTTATATATAATCTATTTTGAATTTTGAAAATCAAACATAAGTCGGAGGATCACATCTCTATCTTTATTGATATATATTTTATATAATATAAAATCACACAAACAAAATAAACTAACTATTATTGAATCTTATCACGAAAACAAATAAAATCATCATTATCATATATTAAAAAACGAATTTAATTAGGGAAAGGAACATATTGTCTATAATCATATTCATATATCTTTCGAGATGGAAAGAGCTCTCGAATCCCTTGCGGCGACTAGGGTTTCACCCAAAACCGTAGCCGCCCAATATTTGCTCTATTTGCATGGATTTTCTCGAGATAGTTCAATGGTGAATCCTCGTGATTTGGCAAATACATATTTTTCTTTTGTATGTACGGTTAAAAATCAAGCTATCTCTTCTCCAGTTTCATACAAGATAAGTTTTCCCTTTACATCCTTCTCGACGAGGAAGCTTTAGACTCTGAAAAGTGTTGAAAAATGTGCACCAAGAAATGTTCAATTTAGAATGTGCTAAATATAGACTTGCTAAAAATAGCATTTCTGGGTCCCTTCCTATTTATAACAGTCCCTAATCTATCTATAGGAGGTAAAATTAATTATGGTCTTAACAGTAGTAGGAAATATTAATTAATTAATTTAGTTGAGTTAATTAGTTAAGGAAATTCGAATTTGAAGTCTTTGTGAGGATGCACATGAGTTGTCCCACAAATTTAGGAATTTATCCTTAATTTCTTCCACTGATTGAGGAAGTATGAGTTCTATAATGAGAGAATCAGTGGACTTAGTTCTAACTAGTCAAGTCCAATTAGATTATTTTAACAGGGTATTAAAATAATAAAAGATAGTTTGTTCATGTTTGCATGCATGTGACAACTATTATTTTAGATAATTGAGGATTCACTCATAGGTAACTGTTGCATGTCAGTTCTGTCAGAGACCCAGCTGAGATCAGATGTGGGACAGTGTACTATCATATGCTTGGATATTTCTAGTAAGTATTCCTTGCATGGAGAAGGATCTATTATAGGAGATTGGAGGACTTGTGGCCTATATATTGAGGCCTAGGTAGTCCATTATTTTCATCTTCTCATTGAAGATCATGAGAGTACAGAGAGCGCACGATAGCTATTGAGCTAATTCTTTTTGTATGTTGAAGAGGATTTCCACTTGATTAATAATACATGGTTGGGGTTTTATGCTGGTGCTTTCCCCTGGATATATCTTGTGTTAATGTGTGATTATTTTTCTTGATGAGTTATGCGTGTTTCTACTTGATGTTGCTCGTGAATTCGATTATGCTTCCGCTTAATGTTTTGTAGAAGTAGAACAAGTATTATGCTTTAGGACATTGCATATATCGGTTTGTTCTACAGGTAAAATTTCTACAAAAAGTATTTTTCGAGGAATGGTTTGGTTTGCAGGTTTTATGGGTTATTGTCCCTCCTTTTCAATCTCCCAAAATGGGTCTCTAAGACATGGAATCCCCTTTCGACGGACGAGTTGAATATTTACTTTATGGCACAAGGTTTCTTCACTCGTTGGTTTTTGAAATGATTGGAGACAAGAAGGGTGCATGTGAAGCTCGAAGATGGTTTTGGGGGAGCACTAGCCTCTCCATTCAGCAATGGTGTTCCACTTTCGATCCTTTTACAAAATAAATTTCTTCCACCCTAGTCTCGATAAGAATGTCGAACCTTTCCTTGGATTTTTGGAGTCACACATAGCTTTCCTCCATTGCTAACGTGGTGGGAAAATTCTATCGTGGCCGTCCTATTAATAAAAATAAAAAACAAAAATGCAAAGCTAGAATTTGTGTGGGGATGGAATTCAACAAGGGTTTTTCGGGGAGAGCTTTATTTGATGGCTCCAAACTATGTTTGGTTCCAAAAGCTCGATTATGGGAACATCTCATTTCGATGTAGAGAATGCTATGAAACACCACACGTAATTAAAAATTGCCCCAAGAATCCTCAGAATAAAGAAAAAAACCCCAAAGGCCGAAATGGTGGGAAGGTGCACAAGGTTACCACCATATGATATTTAAAGAAGAAGACCTTGAGAGAAAGAAAGAACGAGAAGACATGAAAGAAGCACATTGAGTGCAAGAAAATGAAGTGGCCCCAAAAAAATTTAAGAACCGAAATTCGCTTGCCAATGTGGATCCTCCACTTTCTAGTGAGGATTCCTTGAATGAAACTTTCATAGAAAAACAAAAAACCCCTCGTGGAGAATGGATTACGTGTCTTGCTGAAAATGAAAAATATCTAGCACATAAGGGGGAGGAGAAATATTTGAAAAAAAATACCTAAAAGTACCTTGCATTTAAGGAAGAACCACTAGGGAATTTGTGTTGGATTCGAGTTGGGAAGAAAGGAAGAAAAAAAATAATTCTCCAAGAAACACAAGAAGTCATTCTAGATCAAAATAGAAATACAAGGGAAAATGGAATGTAAATATGTTGATAGTTTGGGGTTTTTGTGAAGAATATTTAGGTGGGAAGGGATTGAATTATTTGTTTGATGGGGAACTAGTTGGAGGGTTGGGGCTGTGGTCAATCTCAAAAGCATAAGGAAGAGTGGAAAATGTAAAGGTTTTGGCCTTACAATATGGATTTTTTTTAACACAAATCTCTATAACTTCACTTTAAAAAAATAAACAAATTCAACTATATATTACTTACAAGCTTACGATAAAATTAGATTTTAATAAGAAACTTCTACTTTCAAAATTAAGGGTAGAGAGATGGCCAATCTCATCACAAATATTGGGGGGGATATCTAAATTTTGTAAGGACAACACAAATTAAGACTGTGGAGGAGGCCAAAAGGAAGGGTAATACAAGGAGTAAAGCACTAAAATCAAGACCAATAGAAATGTGTGCACTAAAAGGATAGTTATATTCACTAACTCCAAACTCGAAGAGGGCCACCTAAAAACAACAACAACAACACCAACTCTAGAGGAAGCCACAATTTTCAATGAGAAGTCTCTAAAGTTACCCATTAATTGGCCATTTCTAGCCCCAAACTACTAATCCATAGACTAGTCCAAAGAACAAACAAAACCAAACCAATTCCTAATGGCTACATGAAATTTGTTGTGCACAAACCCCTCGATGTTGAAAGACCCCACAAATAGTCCCACCTATTAGGAGGGAAGTATGTAAGACGTCATAAAACAAGTTGATAGAGACTAGAGTGAAGACTTTCCATATTCTTCAACTTAACCACAAATGCTCACATGTATGGTGAATAGGGTGGGTTGGCCACCCCACCAACCCTCTTGAATTGAGATATGAAGCAATGAGGTGGTGAGCTAGCCTCCCAACCTTATGGGTACTCTTGATATCCACCTCCATGAGGGGATAAAACAATGGTCATTAATATGTACAAACAAATAATTTTAATTAAAAAAAAATCAAATTATACATTTATTATATCTAAAAATTTCATGAAAAAAGGGAAAGCATTGGGGAAAGCATCAATTTAAAAGTATAGAATTAAATGTGTCACAATCAAATACATTTTTATTTTATTTTCTAGTCACTCCCTTACACATCAAATTTCAATGTATTTAAATTATTTTAAAATACACAAATTCTACACACATGTATTCAACTTAATTCAAAACACATATAATATAGAATACAAGACTCCCCGACATAATTAATTAAAAATTAAAACATGTCAATAAAAACTCACACATTTCTTTATTATAAAGAAATACAGTGAAATACACAATATAAAATTATAATATCATACAAATAAAATACAAATTTTTAAAATTTTAAGTCTTTCAAACATCAAATTTCTAAGTACTTACATTAATCTAAACTATTGTAAAATAGAAAGCATTAATTTATTGTATATAAAAATTTCATGAAAAGATCCGAAACTATTGGGGTAAGCATAAATGAATATGTAATTTTAAATTATAGAATTGAATGCCATACAATCAAATGAATTTTTGTTTTTTACAAGTCACTCCCAAAAACATCAAATTTCAATTTATTTGTATTATTTTAAAATACGCAAATCCTACACAAGTGTATTCAAATTAATTCAAAGTAAATATAATATAGCATACAAAAATGAGAGTACAATAAATTAAAACTTTAAACATTTGAAGAAAAATTCACCCATTCTTTTTATAAACAAAAGTAGTTTAATATACAATAAAAATCATGATATCATACAAATACAATACAATTTTTTTAAATGTTCATTTCTCTAAATTCCAAGTAATTGCATTATTTTAAACATTTGTAAAACACACATTGCTAATTTATTATATCTAAACTTTTTTTTCACAATTCGATCCCCCAAAACATAAAATTTCAATGTATTTTAAACTTTAAGTTGAAATTAATTCAAAATACATATAAGATGACATAAAAAAATCACTAGAGAATTAATTAAAAATTTAAACATTTCAAAAAAAAATCGAGCATTTTTTTTTAAAACATATAGTTTAATATACAATATCAAATTATAATATCATACAAACACAATACAAAATTTTTAAATCTTATGGGTCTAAAACATCAAATTTCCAAGTACTCTCATTATTTTAAACTATTGTGGAACAAAGAGCTATTATATGTAAACATTTAATGCAAAGAAGAGAAATTATTGGGGAAAAGATAGTTGAATATGCAATTTAAAATTATACAATTAAATGTCATACAATCAAATACAATTTTTTTTTTACAAGTCACTTTATCAAAACATCATCTTTCATAAATTATTTTAAAATACACAGATTTTACACAAGTAATCAAATTAATTCAAAATACAATTAATACTCCACCTCTTATGGGTCTAAAACATCAAATTTCCCAGTACTGTCATTATTTTAAACTATTGTGGAACAAAGAGTTATTATATGTAAACATTTAATGGAAAGAAGAGAAATTATTGGGGAAAAGATAGTTGGATATGCAATTTAAAATTATACAATTAAATGTCATACAATCAAATACAATTTTTTTTTTACAAGTCACTTTACCAAAACATCATCTTTCAAAAATTATTTTAAAATACAAAGATTTTACAAGAGTAATCAAATTAATTCAAAATACAATTAATACTCCACACATAAATAACAAGAGAATTAATTAAAAATTTGAACATTCTAAGAAAATATTCCACATTTTTTTTTTATAAACAAATATAGTTTAACATACAATGTAAAATTATAATACAATACAAACACAATACACATTTTTTTTAATTATATCTAAACATTTCAGTAAAAATCTTAAAGTACCACTTAAAGTATAGGTGGATATGCAATTTAAAATTATAGAATTAAATGTCATAAAATCAAAACACATTTTAATTAACAACTCACTCCCCCAAACATGGAATTTCAATGTGTATTTAAATTATTTTAAAATACACAAATTTCACACAACTATTCAATTTAATTCAAAATATATATAATATCCCCTACAAAAATAGCAACACCATTCATTAAAAATTTAAACATTTCAAGAAAAAATGACACATCCTTTTTTTATAAACAAATATAGTCTAATATACAATATAAAATTATAATATCATACAAACACTAATTTTTTTTTGTTTAAAGGGTCCATGTCTCTCAAACATCAAATTTCCAAGTAATTTCATTATCTTATAGTATTGTAAAACATAAATTGTCAATTTATTATATCTAGATATTTCATGAAAAATCTCCTTGGTGAGGGCATGGCATAATATGCAATTTAAAATTATAAAATTTAAATGTGATACAATCAAATACATTTATTGAATTTCAATATATTTAAATCATTTTAAAATGCACAAACTCTATTCACTTATTTAAATTAATTAAAAATACATAATATACAATACAAAATCACAACAGAATTAATTGAAAATTCAACTAAAATTCACACATTCTTTTTGATGCAGGACCATCTGGTCCACAGGGTGAAGACCGGGACACACAGAGTTTCAGAAAAAGACTGGGAAGGTTAAACAAATCGACAAGGGACAGCAAGACTGTCAGTTTCTTTTCATTTCATTTTATTTCAAAAAGACTGGGAAGGTTAAACAAATCGACAAGGGACAGCAAGACTGTCAGTTTCTTTTCATTTCATTTTATTTCCTCTATCAGAGTCAACTACATTTTATTTAAATTTCTGTCGAGTAATTTTAATTAGTTTACTTTATTGTAGCTGCCAGTGTAAATTGTAGTAAATAGATTAGTTTATTTCAAATAATGTACACAGTCACCTTTGTGGGACCACAGTGACAAAGTAGCTAGAATTAGTTTCATAAGTGTCAAACAAAAAACTGGAAGAGCTTAACCATCTAACTGTTTGTAAACGGGTAACTACTTACAGTTATCAACCGAATCACCTCCAGGGTATAAATGACAAAGCCGAAGACAAAAAGAGGGTTTGGCAGCTAGCAGAAAAGAGTCATATTCATAAATAGACAGAGAAAAATATTTTCCTTTTTCCTTCATCTAAGAATTCCTGTGTACTAACAAATGTATGGATAGCATATTTAAATTTTGTACATTTCAAAGTTTTTGAGAATTAATATTCAGTGTAAACCAAATCCATAGATATATGCCGTGATCGAGAGTCACTAACATAAGTCATATACATGTAAACAATACATAGTCAATTAATCAGTGCAGGTGAAGAACATAAACAATACATGGTCAATTAATCAATGCAGGCGAAGAACATAGGGACGGCAGCCCAAACAATCAAGCGCTCGACAAGTCCAATCGAAACTACAGACGTGAAGCAGAGTAGTGGAGTCCAGAAAACATAACGACCCCAGGTCAAAGCCGGGTAAGAACCAAACCAGAAAATCGATTTTAAACATTTGTAAGTTCAAAATATATGCATATATATTACAGTGCAAGCCGGTTACAGTCCAAAACAATTACAATGAGACTCGACAAGGGTTCAATGAACCACTCCTACAAGTGACCGACGCGATAACGGCTTTAAAAGGAGCCACTGCCACGGTTGGAATAATCTAACCCTAAATCTTTACAACGACCACGACGCAGACACAATATTACAGTGAAGAACCGAAAGCCACCAGGACACCATAACCACCAAGAACCCGCAACGACTACAAGAAAACTAACAGACCTAAAAGATAACTGAATAAATAAGTATAGAGCTACGCGGAGAGTAAGTTCAGTCTGGTGCGAGGGGCCACGGAGCCGTCACCTGAAAAAAAGCAACATGAGAGCACGTTAGGGTTTATACAGCCCAAACCCTGAACTAAAAGACTTGACCACCAACATATATAACAGAGGATTGAAATAGTTGAAAAGATAAAGAACAGAAGAGAGGGAAGACTCATTACGTGAGGGTGAACGACGCCACTGTTCGTCAAGACGACCGAAACCTCACCACGGAGCGGCCATTTTGGTCAATTTCCATTCGAAAAATAGTAAAGGAACTATAGCATGGAATGAGAAGTTACCTGGTCGAGAAAGGGGATGCCGAGAGAAGCTGTTGCAGAGCCATCGAACGCGCAGAGCCACTGAGCCTACCAGAACCCTCCCAGAACCCTCCACATTGAGAGACAACGATATGATACAGCGCCATTGACCAAAATAAATCAACAATCACAGAAACAAATTAACAGTCGACCGAGCAATCCGTAGAAGAAGTCGACCGAGCAATCCGTAGAAGAATCCGACAGCAAAAACCCCTGGTAAAGTCACAACTTACCGACAGACGCGTGAACCAATAGTACAAGTGGAATCACAGTGAAAAACCCAACAGCCTAGCGAAAAATTCATAACAAAATCGACGGGGTATCGACTGATAGCCAGAGACGGAGCCGAGCTCAACCAGGTCGCAGAGCGAAGAAAAGCAGAGTGAGAAATGACAATGAGTGCGAAGTAAACCCACCAAAAGGGGAGTCGGAGGATTAGGGTTGCAGCGTGAATGAGGTGGACAAATGTCAGCCGGAGAAGGAGCAAGGTACCGGGAGGTAGGTAGGTTAGTACTTCCAAAGTAAATGCCGGATCGAGCCCAAAGATTATTAATCAACCGCAATCAACATAACATATCCCAAAGTACCGTGAGTAGGTGAGCTGGAGAGGGGCCGCGTGGACGGGTTGCATCACTTTTAATAAACTAACATAGTTTTAATATATAATATAAAATTACAACATCATACAAACACAATACACCATTTTTTTAAACATTCACTTCTCTCTCAAACATCAAATTTCCAAGTACTTACATTATTTTAAACTTAAGTGTTACACCTATAACCAAATAGGAACAACACAACATTTATTTAAAACATTAAAATGGTACAAAATAAAACACTAAATATAACAAACCATATAAATTAAAAGTTTTTGTTTTATATAAAGAAATTAAAAATAAAAAATTACTTTCTTTAAGATATTTAATTTTTACTAGTTTTGTAATTTAGATGTACATCTTAATCAAACACACAGAAATTTTAAATGCTATTGATATATATAAATATGTGCCTACAAGCATCAAATTTTAAAATGTGAAACTCAAAATTAAATACCAAACAAAGGGCAAAAACCTTTAAAAGCAATTATGAAAGTGTTTGTATAAATGTTCAACTTTTGAGAGTTCATTATCATTAATTATATGGAATTTTAACATGTAGTTGTAACATGGAAAATAAAATACACTATTAAGTTTTAAAATGCAAGCTCTTAAATTAATTTAAAATACATTATATTATAGATATAAATTAGTTGAAAAATTGGCATTTAAATATTTGATGGAAATCCCAAACATTTATAAAATAAAATGTTATAAAATACAAAATAAATTTAAAAATGCATGTCTAGAGGATAAAAAAATTCAATATGTATTTATATTAACTTGAAACACAAAAAATGCATCAAAAAAAAAAACAAGGATCATTACAATTAAAAATTAAAACACTCTTCCCATATAAAAGAAAAAAAGAAGGGGGAAAACTCTTCATAAAAGTATAGTTCAATTTACAATTATATACTTGGATATCATACAATGATGTGAAAATGGATGTAAATTAATATGAAATACAAATTACCCATCTAAAACTCATCATTATAATATATTAAAATAAAAATTGGACATTATATTTGAAAATCTCATACAAAAATCACATGTTCTTCAAAAATTTATTGTTTAGCATACCATTAATGAAACACAACTTCTTTTCAGCTTATTTGGGTAGAACATGAAAAGTACTTAAATTATTTTGATAAAACTAAAGTAGAAATTAAATATCATATGAATTCAATAAAAGTGTGTTTTTCAAACATCATTTTTTGAATAGTTAAATAAACTGAAATAGAGACTGTTAAGTGTATTGCCCTATACACACAACAACAACAACTATAGCATAACATTTGACATTAGCATTAACACTACACAACACAAATATATAGATTCAAGCTTCTAGTTATAATGTTCTCCTTTATTAAATATATAGGTTGTAGAAGGTTCACAAACTTAGTTTCATGAATGTCATTGGAGTTTGTAAATTTGTGTATTAGCATCAAATTTTAAGTAGTGGAATTGAAAATTAAATTGTACAAGTGTCCAATTCATCAAACATTGAAATTTTTAGATGTGATTTTCATGAATGTCGTTGGCATGTAAAAATGTGCTTGTATAGATTTTATAACTTTGAGAATTAGTTTTATTAAAAATGAGATTGTAGATTTATCAAACACCCAAATTTTTTTAATGTACTTTTAATTAGGGTTATTAGTTAAATGCTTCTCATAAGATTTACATTTTGAGATGGGAAATTTTAATACTACATATCCATGTTTTAAAATGCTTAAATTTTGAAATGTGAGGTTGAAAAATAAAGATATCAAAAGTTTTATATAAAATAAAATTAAGGTAATATTTTGTTAGCAATTTTATTATAAAATTATTATGAAAAAAAAGCACTTCATTAAAAATAATAAAATTTTATTATTAATCTCTCTAGCTCAAAATAAATAATTTTAAAAACTGTTATTATAAAATGATGGCAGAAATAAATTTAAGATTAGAATTTTCAAAACCAAAGGCATAGAAAATAATAAAAAATTTAAAAACTAAACCCCAAAGCTTGAGAAACACAATAAAAACAGACACTCCTCCATGATAGGTTTGGCCATGGCTATCCATGAAGGTTTCTAGAAGGGCCAAACCCCTCTCTAGACCAAAATGCTTTATTGTATGCTTATTATAGTTCTTTTCCTTTTCCCTCTTTACATTAATATAATATAACTGTCTTAACCAATTACACATCATCTACTTGCTACTCCTATATCATTTGGACCTTCCATCAACCTCCCCTCTGCATGTAACTTGTCTCTGACAATGCCTCACTCTTGTAAAGAACATTTTCCATTTATCTATTTCATATCACAACAGAATTAAATATTTAGTAGCAATTTTATTGTCCATTAATAAAAACAAAAACAATTACTTAAATATTCTTTCAAATCTCACTGTTATTCTATTGATCTAAATCATGAACAGGATTACATTCTTGTGCAGAAGTCCTTCTTACCTTCCAAATCCCCAAAAAGATGTTACTCTTTTGTCAAACCTTATTGCATATGTGCTCTCCATCTGTTTCCTATCACAAGAAAGTTGAATGTTTAATAGCAATTTTATCTTTATACAATAAATACAAAATACAATTAATTAAATATTCTTTCAAATCCAATTCAAAATAAATAAATGTGATGCACAGTAGAAATCTGCCCTTTATAAATTTCCTCAGGCATTTCACATTAGATCAAAAGTAATAAACTATAATATATACAGGTATACATGAGATTATGCAGAGCAGTAAAAGTAAAAGAAAACTAATAGAAATCCTTGAACAACTAAATATCCTCTTTTTTCTCACACAATATCAGCCACCTAAAGGCAAGCCCCCTAATAATAATAACAGGAGGCCTCTTTTCTGGCTAGCCTCTACACCTCATAATTCAAAGTTACAACATAGCAAAAACATTTGTTGGCATATGTTTTGCAATTGACATCTACTCTATTAGCTTTCCAAAGAATTTTGATAGGGAATGCTGTTATGATTTCAATTTAATTCACTTGACATGGACATCCTTAGATGTCATTGCCATTTCAATTCCATTAGTTGGGCTGCAATCTCTCAGCCTGAAATAAAAAACAAGCTGATATGAGCAGCTACCACAAAAATGTTTGGTAATAAAAAACACCCTTATATGAGTTATTATAGCCACAAAAATGTTCATAGTAGATTGATCAAGAGGGAATAAGAAATGGTAAACCTGCATGACACCAGTTCTAAGAGCCTACCCTCAACTACTCATAAGCACAAATCACAAGACCTATTGCCAACCCAGAAGCTTGGCCCCCTGAGAAGACCTTGAGCAACCCTGGGCAAGAGGCGGACGAGGTTATTGCACAGCCTATTACCTTACTGGGTAGTACAGGCAAGAACAAAGCAAAATCCGGAACAGGGCTGCAGTTCAACACGAAGAAGCAAGTAACGACCCTCAACATTTACCACCCACCTCACCTGCATTATTTTTGAGGACAACGTGAGGAATGACCTCTAAATTTTTTAGGGCCCTGTGAGGAATGTGTTCTGAAAACTATAGTGAGGAATGAGCTCTGAATTTTTTTAGGGCCCTCTGAGGAATGTGTTCGGAAAACCATAGGGGTGACCAGGTA
This sequence comes from Pinus taeda, assembly GCA_000404065.3. Lineage (NCBI taxonomy): Eukaryota > Viridiplantae > Streptophyta > Pinopsida > Pinales > Pinaceae > Pinus > Pinus taeda. The sequence continues at coordinate 16,721 of APFE030458738.1, forward strand.
AGTCTAACTAGGCATATAATAAATAACAAACTAACGGCCCTTGTTACCACAAGCTATTATAACAAACTAGTTCGTTCCCCGCCGTAGGCGTCTATATTTACCTACCTGTGCTGGGCGCACTGCCTTGAAGTTGAAGTAATCAAGGGCGCTGACCATCACGCAAGTATTTGTTTGCATAGCTATCCCAACTGGGGTTGTGTGAGACTATATCTTTGAAATAGAAGCCTACCAGTGTGGGAGAACGAACGAATCTTGATAAACCCTAATTCTTTTAAAAAGGATTTCATAGATCTAGATTTTACACGATAAACGCCAATTTTTTTTAAAAAGGTTTTCATAGATCTAAATTTTATGGGTTCCAGCTAAAACCAAAAACAAAACAAACGCATACTCAAAAATATAACCCTGCTCTATTAAAAATGAACATTATAAAAGAAAATAAGCATGTAACTATCCAATAACATGGAATGAAAAGAAGCCTGGACGATTATCCCAACCCTTAAACACAGTCTTGGATTACAATTATCCCCGACTCTTGGACACAGTCTTAGAAATCCAAGGGATCAGAGATAATGAATTCATTAAATTGAGTCTATCTTTACATGGAGTTTGGAATACAGGGAAAATTTTGATGTATTTAAACTTTAGTCCCTTTTATTTATGAATAAATTGTTAATTAGGAAAGCCATAATTTAAATTCTTACTTTTAATAGCAAAACTCATAG
>APFE030458739.1:0-10157 GCA_000404065.3 Pinus taeda
TTAAATGAATTCACTCTTCAAATAATCAACACTTTCTAAATGGAAAATCTATCAAAGAAAGTGATAACTGAGATCGCCATGTTATTCCATATTCAAGGTTGGAAAGGACAAGACACCATCCATGTGGAACTCCAATAGGTTTTAGTTTAACAAAACAAGGTGTTGAATAAATTACTAAGGGGTTTAACTTTTCCCTTGATTAAGGATCATGACATGCTAATGAGTTAATACACGATGCCACTCCCACAACATTTGACTGTATAGGTGTCCCTATTATCAAATAAGTGAGATTGGAACTTCTTGCCTATGAGTTGCTTGAGGCAAGGGTCATCAGAGCAAGTCAAATTGCCTTCTCAAAACTTGCCATTTTAGTTTGGAAGAAAGATGTATTATGGTGATCATGTTAGTTTTTGTAGCTAAGGAGGTACTTCTACATTGGTAGTGCCTGGCATGCAGAAGCGACGGAGCATATTTCACTCTCTAGGCACTTTATAAAGTGATTTTATAGAGTTAGAAAGTGACTTTTTATATTTAATGATTAAAAAGTGACTTTTTATATTTAATGATTAAAAAGTGACTTTATAAAGTGAGTGGGACTTTATAAAGTTGGGTCACTTAAGTGATTTAAGTGGGTCCAATGTGATCTTGAGATGATGAGATTTAATCTCAACCATTAAGATCTAGGGTTAGGGATTTTGGTCGTTAAAGAGAAATAAAAGAAGAAAGGGAGAGTGAAGAGGCACACTTTTTTTAGAAGAGAGGAAGAGGAGTTGAGAAGAGAAAAGGTCGAGGAGGAGTAATAAGGAGAAGAAGGGTATGAATCCTAAGGAGAGAAGTCTCCAGATTGAGCATACGCTTCTAGGAAAAGTTTCCAACCATTAAGCAGGTTGTACAACTAAGTATGACACAATTTTATAGGTAAATAAGGGCACACAAATCAATGCATTTATTGTTGTACCATATATGTTATCTTTGCACTGAAATTGAGTTTGCAAGGGCGATTGGGCGCACACTTCTAGGAAAAGTTTCCATCCATTAAGTAGGTCATACAACTGAGTATGGAAACTTTTTCTAGGCACAATGGCACCAAAATTGATGCATTTATTGTTGTACCGTACAAGTTATATTTTCACCAAAATTGAGGCAACTAAGGCACACTTTTATAGGTTGCATTTGGGCATGATTTTCAAATGAAGTAACATGTAGATTTGGCATGAAATTTGAGGCAAGGGCATGAATTTTGAGTCCTATTTATCCACATTTATTGCAGGCTATACATACACAAATCTAGGTTGTACAACACAAGAATCAAGGCAGGTTCAAAAAAATGAAATTCATGGATTGTTTGGTACAATTTACAAGGTATGTACAACCTTGTATTGTTGGAAATTTTCTCTATGAGCTCAATAATAAATTCCTCTTCTCACTGGTTTCTTAAAGGGCACTGCCCAATTTTTTTTTTGTCAAATGTGTGGTTGGTCACTGCTATTTTCCATTGCTTAAGATCAAATTTAGTCATTTGTATTTTTGGACCAAAAAATCAGATTGTATATGTTTAAGTTTAAATGCATTATTTGGGAAAGTTTTTATTGGGGACAAAAATAAGAGTTTGACTAAATGTTTGACTAATTTCCTACAAGGGAAACTCATATTGTAAGTTTTTTTTCAACATGGTATTAGAGCTAGGACTTTGAGATGTACACACACCATATATACACAACATCACAGATGAAACATGTACAACATATACTGCATATGCACACCAATAGTACCACACATCTAAAAACACATTGTCTCTACCAACCAACCTTGCTTCCAATGTCTCTCTGCCATCCATGCTTATCCTAGCATGTTGCAAAGCACAATGTTTTCATTTTGCTGATGTATTCTTCAGCGTTACCTATCATAACATAAACATAAACATAATACAAGAATACAATATCAATTCATATCTGCATGATATTGACCTCATATATTTGTCATGACTACTCTTCCCACTTGATTCCCATAAGACCATGAACCTTGCCATGCCATTCACTTGCATAAGTAATCATTCCTCCATGCACACAACACCATATGTACATAGCACCATATGCAAAACATGCACACAACACTATATGTACATAGCAATTCATATACAACATGTGCACAACACCATATGCACACAACACCACATATCCATCATGCGCACAATACCATATGAACACAACACTGCATATCCATCATGTACATAGCACCATCTATACCTAGCACTGCATATGCAACATTCACATAACACTATTTGTACCACCTTGTACATAACATTACATAAACTACATGTACACACACTATATATACACAACACTGCATGTGCACAACATCACAGATGCAACATGTACAACATATACAACATATGAACAACATTAGTACCACACATCCAAAACCACATTGTCTCTACCAAGCAACCTTGCTTCCAGTGTCTCTCTGCCATCCATGCTTATCCTAACATGTTGCAAAGCACATTGTTTTCATTCTATTGATGTATCCTTCAACGTTACCTGTCATGACATAAACAAGGCATAATACAAGTATACAATATCAATTCATATCCACGTGATACTGACCTCATATATTTGTCATGACTACTCTTCCCACTTGATTCCCATAAGACCAGGAACCTCTCCATGCCATTCACCTGCATAAGCAATCATTCCTCCACAAGAATGATTCTTGACAACCTAGTCGGACAATGATATATATATATATATATATAAACATTAGCATAAACATGATCACAACATAATTACCAAATATCACAAGGTCAAGGTTAAGAGAACTCCCTTTATTTGTGCACACCATGCACAATATTGAGAACACTCGTTCCCAACATAGTTAAGGTATCTGATGCCTCAAGTCCATTTACTTCACTTTTCTTGATTACCTTTCCCATGACTGTCCCATCATCGTCCATTTACACTAATGGACCCAACCAGTCCAAATGGTTGTCATATTCTTCTCCTCAACTACCTTTATACATGCACTGAGATTCATCCGGGCTTTACATCACCTGTTGGGTTTCATTCAGCTCTTCTCGAGCTCCATTAACTTTCATCTTTTCCCAACCAATTCCCAAGACCCAAAACATAAAAGGAAAGAATAAGAAGAAAACCATGAAAGGCTAATAACAATACAACACCGCGAACAAAGTGGTATGGACATACACTAGACATCAACGAAGCTTCAAATCAAGCACTAACAAATCACTAAAAGACCAAAAGCACAATACTGACAACAAACGCCATGACTCAATCCCCATGGTTTCAGGGGAAAGCTCCACTCGAGCCTTCTTCAAAATTTCATGGTAGTCTCTTTGCCATGCAACTCCTTGCATCACACTACTATAAACACATAATTGTCAGTGTATAAATAAAAATAACAACATACTAGTTACCTTACCTTATTGTGCCATGCACATTGCCTTATAACTGAACACGTCCATGCCATCTCTCAAGGGACTCCAATTCCCTTAACGAATCCGTCTAACTATAACTAGAAACTAGTTGATATACTTGTCAAATACATATTCATGACTATTGCACATATCAACATGATATCATTCAAAATCAAAATTAAGAAGACTTTCGGTATGCAAAGAACTCATTCGTTTGGAATTAGGGTTTACAAACATAGCCAAAGAATTCTTTCCTGATTCCTTTCTTTTACCTTTTTACCTTGTTGCAGTGGAGTCTTACTATGCACTGTCACATCACCCAACTATTAATTATATAAACACACCAACTATTACCTTGTCAAGCTAATACCAAACATGTTTCCCTACAACTACTCACACATGTCATTCTCACATTCCAAAGAACAAGACATCTTGTATATTAATCTAAAACCAACCTTTACCAAGTCTAACAACCATGTCATAATCAACAATCAACTCACATACATCAATTATAATACATAATGCTACAACTATCACCTACTTACACTCAAGTACATGTCAGCTATCTCAACACACATGGGTTAGTACAATCATCTTAAAATAAGCTCATTTCGGCAAGACATATTATAAACATATACTCATATCATTTAAGTAATCAAACATTCAGACAACTCATAGATGACCTAATAGACACCAAACACTCAAACACCAAATAAACGACATAGTCAAACATTCAAACACCAAATAGACGACATAAGAAAACTCATACCTTAATGTAACACAGGGGAGGCTATCTAGTCTGCACAATCGATCAATATTAGCATGATATAAATTCACAATGAATCAAGTCAGCATAAATAAGGTCATGATATCCAAAACAATAACTATCTAACATGTTCAAATCATAAGCCCATAAATAATTTTCATTCATGCATAGTAATCACATACGCAGAGTTAGTCTAGGTTAGTATGACACAATATAACAAATAAGTCGACTCATATCAAAGTTCTATGAAAGCACGGGGGCCTCATTCAATGAACCTCTATCCTATCACTTTCGTTCATGGCATATTAAACAATACCCTTAATTTGACTACATATTAGAAAATACCCCTAAAATTCACATTATTTAACCCCCTACCAATACATACCCAATACACCTTCCCAATTAAAAAAACCCCTACTCCCACTAGATATTGTAGGTATCCATTTTTTCATTAACATTTTTTATACCCCTTTATATTTTTTCATTAACTTTGAGCTCCATTTTTTATACCTGTATGAACCCACGTGGTATGGCATTGCTCCCCTAGTGAATCCCCTGTGCGTGAAAGCAAACAAATGTTATTAGAAAATACAAAAAGAAAGTATTTATTTATAGAAAAGGAAGGCAATAACCATAAAAAGAGACAACGAAAACAAATGTTATTTAGAGATACAAAAATAAAGTATTTACTTGTAGAAAAGTGATGGTTAATTTATATATTCCTTATTTCAATAGGGATTTAGAATACACGGTGCATGTATTTTGTCAAACCGGGGTTGGTAAACTTGTGAGGCACTTTTTGCACTATACACAAGAGGCAAGCTCCTCACATTGTTCTTATTGACCTAAACTTATTGAACAAAGAAACTCATGGGGATGTGGTCTTGGATGGAGAATTGGCTCAAGGATAGCCCACTACACAGCCAAATAGCACATCATGCACCTAGATCTCGTTCAAAGGTATCCGTTTCTGTATCACTGAGTCAACTCAAAACCTAGAAATTCTACAACATCTAATTTTAAAGCATCTTCTTTAAAACAAAATAACACCACAGTGGTTAACTGCAGGTCTCATGCCCCAATCAACCCAATCTAAAATAATCACTAATCTATAAATTCAAAAAAAACATAAAACCACACGATATCTACCATGATAATTGTTATTCTAGGAATTATGATAAACTAAATTGAAATCGGTTGAATGTAAAAGCATTTAAACATATCAAAGCATTGCAAACATAACCAAACTACTAACCTACTTACATAATAGAAACGAAATCAAATGGAACAGTACCACACCTTGAGTGGGCCCCTCCCCAAGGTCGACATGGGCCTTCACGTTGGTTGAATTTAATCTTGCACTCATCCACAACAAGCGCATCAAATCATAATCGTAGAACTAAAAGGAATTCACACACAAAGTTTATATTACGAATTATATATTGAGAACAAACACTTGTTATAAAGCGATATGTTGATAACTATATTATGCTGCAGAGCACATACATATATATAAATCAAAGTAGTCTTCGTTTAATCTTGAATAACATAATGACTCCTCGTAATTCTAGTTACAATAATTACAAAAAAAACAATTAATCTTGAATAACATAATGACTCCTCGTAATTCTAGTTACAATAATTACAAAAAAAACAATTGCATATTCCAAACTTGTGATTGATATGAAAATTGTGTGCGGCTATTCAAGCTTGCACATTGAGTTGAGGTGAGTCTTTAAATTCGAGCGCTTATTCAACTTGGAATTGCATTGTTTGACGGCCTTCGGGATGTTATTGCCTGGTCATGCATTGGGAAATAGCACATGCATGGTGTATTTAACCTTTTAATGGTTTATTGTTGCTTGTGATTGTCCAATCCAATATGCATTACACAAGTATGCACATTGGCCCATGATGCTTGGTGTTAGTATGCACATACGATTTGGTGTAATTGTTTCCACAAGAGTGATCACTTTGGCTTCAAAATAATCAAGGTTTCCATCCAGGTATTGTTACAAAGTAATAAGAGTGTTTGTGGTCTTTGATGTAACAATAAGTTTCTCAGTACTTGATCAAAATTGTCATTATTGTATCTAGATGTCGATATTCAACCTCATAGCTTTATGGTTCCAAAAATCATCCATCTATATCTTAAATAAAAGCTTTCACGCCATAGTCATTCCACCAATTTATTATGCACACACCAAATTTAAACACAGACATATGTATATTGAGTTACATGACATCTAGATTTTGAAATTTCCCCCAACATTCCTCCATTCTAAACTAAAACAAGGAAATAAACAACATAATAAGTATATGTAAATACTTTTGAGCTTAAGAGTAATAAAGATAATATGTAATGATCAAGAGGTCACGAAAGAAAGGTAAATTGGGGCAAAAAGAGATAGTTTAAAAGAAAAAAAGAATGTCAATTTAGTAGCTCATCAAAAATAAAGTTAACTCGGCGACAATAGAAAGAGACAATTAAGATAATTGATCACTTCGATTTTGTTTCAACATTGTTGTTCTATCTCCAAAGTGAACCTAAAATTAAATTATTAGTAAATATCTCATTTCATGCTATGTAGATTAATACATGATTATGATATTAAAATTAGGTAATCGTGACCTCAAAGCTATCAATAATGAAGAAATATTTAGAGTTTTTGTAAATTTAGTTCGTTTGATTCTCTGAACTTGGAATCCTCTCTTGAAGGAAAGATTGAGAAATTTCCCAATATTCTTGTCACACAATCCAATGAAGATGTAGACATTGTTTTTTAAATCTACATGAATTTTAGCAAAAGCTCGCAATCTTATATATATTAATAAGCAAAAAATAAAATATAGAATATATTGAAAATACTTCATAAGGGAGAGATTCATACAACAAGTGTGTCTCCTTCATATCTGCTTTGCAGCTACCAAAATTTACCACCATATACTCAACAAGAAGTGCATTTGCTAAAATTGAAGGAATTAAATAAATTGGATCAAAGTATTTGTAGATAAGGTTTTTCAAATATACTTGTAGAAAAATCATTGTATATGGTATTTCCTCCCCTTCATTTTAATGGATTCTTAATTTGTTAATAATAAATACTTATTTCCTTCTCCTTTCTCAATGTGGTTTAGGTTATTTTATCATGTTCAGTGGTTTATTCTTTGTACAAGGTTATCTTCTTCCTTCATAATACATCAGTATATTTGTAGTGTTTTTTATGGTTATATAATAGGTTTGTGCAACTTTTTGGTCCACATGAAAGAAAACTCTGAGGTTTCTTATCCATTATAGAATTTGGAAATTTTCTTTTTTTTCTAAAGGATCCTTACCACAAGTCACCTTTTGGTGTCTTTTTCTTAGTTCAGTTTACTTGCCATAACAATAATCTAGAAAAAAGGAATTGTGATATGTCTCAACATCCTAGTCAAACAAATATTTCCACATCATCAAAAGATATAAGCTCCAATAATAGGTGCATTCAAGAAAAAAGAAAAAAGAAAAAACTATGGAAAACCAGAAATCACAACAATTAAGAATTAATTAATCATTTGTCAAGATGAAAAATTGTACACTACAAGCAGGGTTTCTATTTCTAATTCTACAATTTCTTTACACTTGCTCTTGGTTTCGAAAACTGCCATTGATTTAGGGATATCAACACCCCCCTTCCCCTGCCTCCTCCTCACTCCTCGCCACCATCTCTAGTAGTCATTGCTTTCAATGAGCTTATAAAAACTAGTATTATCTTTGAAAACTACATGATAAATTTGTTAAGAAGTTGGATGTGATTCCGAAAGTGTGGGTGAATCCAGGTAAATCTCAGGAAATGTCAATCAATATAGCTAAAATAGGTTTGGTTGGCCAATTTATGGGGGTTCGACCTTCTCTAAGATCTCTAAGGTCATGGGTGGAAAGAAACTGGAGACCCCTCGTTAAAGGCCATATTTAGTGTGCCTTATGTGGCAAAGATATTTTCACCTTTTTATTTGAACTTAAAGAATGTTGGGATTTCATATTCAAGAACTTTCCATACTTCATGGGTGCTCAGGGTCTTTACTTGGATCATTGGACACTATATTTTAATCTTAAGAATGTTGTTCCCTCTATAGTTCCAATATGGGTAAAACTTCCTCACTTACCTCTTCACTATTGGGATGAGGATACTTTGAAAAACATAAAAAAATTCCTTCAGAAGATACATAGATAGAGCAGAACCAATAAATTCAATGTATGCATTGTTAGGTATGTGTTATATTCTTCGCACAACTATGGCGGTTTTTTGCATCTGTTTTCAATGGTTTATGACAAGTGGTTTTTCACAGTTTGCGATTTTTACGTGCATGGTGGTTTTGCCCATGGTTTTATAAATCTAGTCAAAGGAACTATAATCATATTCTAATCCAAGGTTAATGGGTTGGAGTTCGATTCCTCCCAGCCTTTTAAAGGCTCCATTACATGAATTCCATGAGAACAAAAACATGGGCAAGAAAAAAACCATGGGCCCAAAACTGCTAGTCTTGACCCAGTCAATTTTGACTCTTTCCCTAAGTCAAGTTTACCTAACATGCATGTGCTTGTATCTTTGTATTAGTAGAGCTTGAGAAAATCCTTTCAGAAGTAATTTAGCTTACATTAGATAATTATTCTTTCATATAGTAGGTGGATTATGATCATATCCCTTTCAAGTGTAAGCAATGTCACGATTATGCACACTTTGCCAGGAATTGGCCCAAAAATGAAGATTCCCTCAAGGAGTAGGAGGATGGAGGTCAATGGTGAATCCAAATGATTCAGAATATATGATTTACGGTATTATCCAAGATATTTTCTTCAGTGATGTTTTCAAAATTACATGAAATAGCACGTAAAAACCATGTATGCAAACACTTAAAAAACAAGCAACATAAACAAGATCATAAAACAAATGCACACAAAAAGCTTGATAACAGAGTTTGTCTACTGTGGACTACGTCTATGGGCCCTTCTTTAATTGTGGGGAGGTCGCTTCATTCATCTCATCAAAAGAAAGGCAAGTACATGGAAAAATTATACCTCCATACTGGGAGTAACTTGAAATTCAACTGCTCAAACACAACAATCACAACACCAGTAGGTACATCTTGTCCTCCTAAGAGTTTTGACTGTAAACATGACCTACTTATGAAAGGCACATTGTTGTCTCAAACTTCATGCCCAACAATTAATGAAGAAGGTTGGTTTTTTGCCATGACCCATGAATTTCATTGCCTAGATGCAAAAACCATTGTGATCCTTGTGAAATTCCACCATTGTGATCTTTGTGAAATTCTAGGTAAAATGAGTATAAAGTTTGCCACATTTTGCCACCTGCAATTCTGGCCCTTGAGGGAATCTTTTAGATTCCTCACAGCATCAAAATGGAATATTCTTGTAAAATATTCCCTAGAATTAGTTTTGAAATTCATGCATACGAAAAGATTCCACCTCATGGTTCCATCAGGTTGTATTTCATGTTGTCAAGGTTCCATGGCTCTGAGTTCTGGCACTCATGGGTCCGTCGGCCTCTTCCTTGTCAAATGGCAAAATGTTGGTTTAAGTACCTATGGCCTGACAGAATTTACAAAGTCCATTAGCTTTTGGCTGGCACAACTCAAACAAAAGCGTTGGTTGGTGGTGGCTCAAGTTCAAAACCCCATCGACCACTCCTGTTGTTGTTTGTTTTATTAATATATATAACATCACTTAGCTATAATTGAACCATCAGTCATTGGATGTCGACCGTAACTGTAAATTGTTGCCACCTGATTACTTTGTCGAACTTTGTTGGTTCTACCGTTTAGAACCATAACCACAACTTTGTTTAAATGATCTGTCGAGTTTTAATATAACAGTTTCATTGTAACCAGTTGTTGATTTGAATGTCACTGCCAGTCTATTTGTTATACCCGTCGCCCAACGGTTGACAAATTATATAT
>APFE030458744.1:725-23410 GCA_000404065.3 Pinus taeda
GGTTTATTTCCATTTCTAGTTGTAAGCATATTTCAGTATTTTCCATTAATGAAATGAAGTATTATTTCCGCTGCATCTTTGTGTATATGGTTATCTCTGCAATTTGTTGCATTCCTGTTTAATTTTGGATCGCAATATCTCAGTTCCATATCTTTGCACTAGAAGATGAAGACTGTGTTAGGAAAGGTCTTAAAAGGCAAACAAGAGGACAAATTCAAGATCTTTCCTAGGCTAGAATACATTAAACATTCTCAGAGAAATCAATGCTTCTACTTGGAAAGATTGGATGCAAGAATTTTACATTTAAAAACTCATTTATAGTGTGAATTTGACCCCCCAGCTCCTCCAGAATCCAGCACCAAAGAATTGACGTTTGTTACTTCTTATAACTCTTGAATCGTTGAAATGTTCAATGGTAGTTTTTTGTATTATAGTATTCTAGTAGTTAGGTTTGTTTTGCTAAACATGTTAGTTTTTTGGACTACTTTCTTATTACACAGGTGGTTAAAATATATATGGTTTTCCTAAAGGTAGATTTAAATCACCTACAAAGTATCATGGTTATGGTTGGTTAGGTGATGTATTTTGCTTTAATGATATTGTGAGGCAATAAAAATATTAAATTACAAAAAAGAAAATTACAATAAAATTATCATTTACTTAATTTTATGTTTTTGAATTATGGTAGCATGAGATGTATCACGAGATAAGTATTTTAAGCTATTTAATTTATATGATTGTAATAATTTTATAATAAAAGCATTTTTTATGTGTGATTAAATGTGAATAGGAATTTGATAATATTATTTGTATTAAGTATAAGTTATAACTAAAAGTTTGTGATAAATTAAATTTAATATGGTGAAGTGCTAATAGGTTTTGTATAAATCTAAATTAATTTAGAGTGCACAGATCATTATTAGAGTTCTTGATTCACTGTAATTTGTTTTTATATTTCTTTTCATTGGGATCAATTTAATTCTTTTGTAGTTTTCTTTTTGAGTGAAGAATTTAATGATTTAAGAAGTTCAAATTTTTATTAATTCAAAATTCTATCATTTTTTCAAGTATTTGGGTTGGTATGAGAATTTAGGCTTTTATGATCTATATCTTAATTGTAAGAAATTTTTAGGAGAAGATCATATCAAAATTCATTTGTGAATGCGTTTTGACCCATCTAGCTTTGTTCATCATCAGGGAAAATCGTCAGGACAAGATGGAGAATCATATCATGGCAAAATTCATTTGGTTCATCATGAAGACAAATCATCAAGACAAGATGGAGAATCAGATCATGGCAAAATCCATTTGTCAAAACATTTCGAACCATCTAGTGTGGTTCATCATCATGACAAGTTGGAGAATTAGATCACGGCATCAGATTAAATAAGTAGAACGATATAGAGAATTAATATTTCAACATTAGTTTTGACTGTACATTATTATTTACTAATAAAAATATTTTAAATGAAAGTAATTGTTAAATATATTTGTTATTAAGAATTTGAATTTTTATTTTTTTTTCTAAAATTATAATTCAATCATTAACTAAATATCTAAAAATTAAATAACATTAATATTTTTTGGTATATACTTAAATACTACATTAAGGTCAAAGCAAATAAATAGTAAATATTTTATTTTGAATGAATAGATAAATAAAATAACTTTCTTGTGTGTGAGGTATTCGAGCCCAAATAAAAATTATATTGGAACTAAGGTTAAATAAATATTTAGTTATCCATAAATAGATTTATGATAAATATTTTTTATTTTCTTTATTACTCAAGTTTTTGAATAAAAATTATATGATTTTGACTAAACAAATCTATAATTAGATATTCAAACTTATTCATGAATTGGGCTAAAACAAATCTATAGATTACGATATTCAGGATAGAAAATACATAATGATAATAAAATATTGGTTTCAATTCAATAACACATTTCATTTAGTTTTTGACTAAGAACATGAATAGAATATAGGTTTTGAGTTAAATTTATTAGTTTTTTTTTTTTCATACTAAAAAAATTAAATAAATATAAAAAGAATTAAGGATTAATAAGAATATACCAGAGGGAAAAAAAATTATTAAAAAAATTTATGAAAACTTATATATCAAAAAAAAATCAATATTAAAGGAAAATGCAAACAATAGAAAGAAAAAAGAATCCAATAGAAAAGGACAATAGAAAAGGACAAACAATAAAAGGTATAAAAGGAAAGGAGGTCGCAAGAATAATAAGTTTAGATCCATGAATACTACAAATAAATATAGGTGACTAAAAGAAGACCAGAAAAAATCCAAAACACAGTTATAAAAGTTATAATAATAATAAAAATAAGAAAAGATAAAAAGAAATAAAAAATATTAAATATAAAATACTTAAAGATAAAACAGAAACATTAGGAGGAAAGGGTCGAGACCCAACAATTACTAATTTTCTAGCCAACATCTCTATTCAGATTACTTGGTTTCCTTTCAATCTTTATGGCCTCCCTAAATTTTCGGTGATGAAAATGATCAATCCTGGTAATGACCCAAGCTTATTCAATGTAGATGTGATGTTTCGTCTTTTCCGCAGGTTCTACCAAATATCAGGAGTGGGTTCTCTCATGTTTGATTTCGGTTGCATGCTCTTGAATTCTTTGATTAATTAAGCTACATGTTTCACCGATCCGCAGGTTCTACCAAAGATCAGGAGTGGGTTCTCTCATGTTTGATTTCGGTTGCATGCTCTTGAATTCTTTGATTAATTAAGCTACATGTTTCACCGATGTAGTGGTTCCCGTGAGAACATGAGATTACATAAACACCCTTCATATTCTTTGGATGAACTAGATCTTTACAGGTCAATTATGGTAGCATGAGGTGTATCACGAGATAAGTATTTTCAGCGATTTAATTTATATGATTGTAATAATTTTATAATAAAACATTTTTTTGTTGATGATTAATGTGATATGAATTTGATAAATTATTTGTATTAAGTAAAAGTTTAAGTTATAACTAAAAGTTTGTTATAAATTAAATTTAATATGGTGAAGTGCTAATAGGTTTTGTATAAATCTAAATTAATTTAGAGTGCAAATATCACTATTAGAGTTCTTGATTCACTGTAATTTGTTTTTCTCTTTTTTCATTGGGATCAATTTAATTCTTTTGTAATTTTCTTTCTCAGCGAAGAATTTAATGATTGGGATCAATTTAATTCTTTTGTAATTTTCTTTTTGAGTGAAGAATTTAATGATTTAAGAAGTTCAAATTTTTATTATTTCAAAATTTTATCATTTTTTCAAGTATTTGGGTTGGTATGAAAATTTAGGCTTTTGTGATCTATATCTTAATTGTAAGAAATTTTTAGGAGAAGATCACATCAAAATTCATTTGCCAATGCATTTAGACCCATGTAGCTTGGTTCATTATCAGGACAAGATGGAGAATCGAATCATGGCAAAATTCATTTGGTTCATTATAAGGACAAATCATCAAGACAAGATGGAGAATTCATGGCAAAATTCATTTGTCAATGCATTTCAAACCATCTAGCGTGGTTCACCATTAGGACAAGTTGGAGAATTAGATCATGGCATCAGATTAAATAGGTAGAACGATATAGAGAATTAATATTTCAACATTAGTTTTGACTATACATTATTATTTATTAATAAAAATATTTTAATATAATCAAGTAATTGTTATTTTTGAATATAATGATTAATTTAAGAATTTGAATTTTTTAATTTTATTTTTTAAATTATAAAATTTATCATTAAAATAAATATCTAAATTAAATAGATTAATATTTTGTCATACTTAAATTAATACATTAAGGTCAAAGTCAAATAAAATAGGTAAATATTTAATTTTGAATAAATAGATGAATAAATATTTCTTTTATTTAGGTATTGACTAAATAAAAAATATGTATGAACTAATTGAATATATATTTAGTTATCCACAGATAGATTTACGACTAAATAATTTTTATTTTTTTATTTAATCAAGTTTTGAATAAAAATAAATATTGATTTGATAAACAAATCTATAATTAAATATTTCACATAGGAAATACATAAATACATAAAATAAATATTGGTTTTGTTTAAATAAACATTTCATTTAGTTTTGACTAAGAAAATTAATTAAAATAGGTTTTGAGTTAAAAATTTTATTTAATTTTTTAATACTAAAATATAATAAATTAAAAAGGATTAAAAGGATAATAAAAGTAAATTATGCGAATGAATTTTTTATTAAAAGAATTATGAAACTTTATATATCAAAAAGAATAATCAATATTAAAGGGGAAAATGCAACAATAGAAAGAAAAAAGAATCAAATAGAAAGGAAAAGAAAAGGACAAACAATAAAAGATGGTTAAAGGAAAGGAGGGGCAAGAATAGTAAGTTTAGATTGTGTTGAATACTAAAGGAATATAATACAGGTGACTAAAAGAAGACAAGAAAAAAATTCAAAACAACAAAGTTATAAAAATTATATAATAAAATAAATTAAAGAAATGATAAAAAGAAATAAAATTATTTAAATATAAAATACTTAAAGATGAAAAAAAAAACATCAGGAGGAAAGGGTCGGGACCCAACAATTACTAATTTTCCAGCCATCATTTCTATTCAGATTACTTGGCTTCCTTTCAATCTTTATGGCCTCCCTAAACTTTCGGTGATGAAAATGATCAATCCTAGTAATGATCCAAGCTTATTCAATGTAGATGTGATGTTTCGTATTTTCCGCACGTTCTACCAAAGATGAGGAGCGGGTTCTCTCATGTTTGATTTTGGTTGCATGCTCTTGAATTCTTTGATTAATTGAGCTGCATGTTTCACCAATGTAGTGGTTCCCAAAGGAACATCGGATTACATAAACACCCTTCATATTCTTCGGGTTAACTAGGTCTTTTACAGATCTTAAGGAGCTTCGAATTGTATTTAGGGGCCTAAATGTTGAGGGAAGGTTATGTTTCTTTAGGATCCTAGCAATCATGTCTATGACTCCTTGGAAAAAAGGAAGATGAACTCCTGAATTCCCATCCTTGGGGTCTTTTTTAATCATAGGACGTTTGCTAGCTTTAAGGAAAGCTCTAAGACCTTGGTGCCTACTATATCCATTATTATTGAAAACGTTAAGGAGATGAGTCTTCTCTTTAGAGAGGTGGTCTTCGTTAGAAATCCTCAGTGCACGAGTAGCTAAGGTATTGAGAACACCTAGATTTTGAGCAGAGAAATCATGGGACTTAGAATGAAGATACTCCTCAGTGTGAGTTTTCTTAAGAAATACTTGGTGGGTGAAAGAACCATCATACTTTTTTGAAATAAGAGCGTCAAGGAAAGGAAAGTTTCCATTGACTCTATACTCCATAGTAAATTTTATGGAGCTAGACTGATTGTTGAGATGTTGGAAAAAGAGATCCAACATTTCCTGACCATGAGGCCAAATAACGCAGGTGTCATCTACAAGTCTCTTCCAAAGCTTTGGTTTGAATTGAGTAGAGGCCAAAGCCTTGGATTCAAATCCCTCCATAAATAGATTAGCTACAATAGGGTAAAGGGGGGAAGGGCCATGGCAACACCACATGTTTGTTCATAGAATTCCCCTTCAAATTTGAAGAAAGTAGAAGACAGACAAATCTCAACTAATTTAGCGATATCAGGATCCGTGATGCGATTGATGACTTCAATGGTTTCATTAATAGGGATATTAGTATAAAGGGAGACTACATCAAAACCTAGAAGAATATCTACAAGTTCAAAATTAATACCGTTTAACTCATTGACAAACAATGAAGAGCCTTTAATAAAGTACTCCGTAAGGCCAATAAGAGGTTTTAGCTTCTGGGCTAAATATTTTGCAAGAAGATATGTTGGCCCTCCTATAGTATTGACAATGGGTCTCAAGGGAGCCCCCTCTTTATGGATATTGGGAAGCCCATAGATTCTAGTAGTGATAGGGCTACTCTCAATGAGCTTATGGCTAAAGGAGCCAACAATGTTGTTGGATTTTATAGCTAGAGAAATTGTTTTGGAGATCTTCTTTAAGGGATTCTTATTAAGTTTCCTGTAGCTTCCATCATTACAAAGGTGATATAACATCTTTCTCTTGTAATCCTCCTTATTAAGGATAACTACAACCCCACTTTTGTCTTCTTCAAGAAAAACGATGTCCTGATTCTTGTTCAAAGATATGAGTGCATCAAACTCATGTTTGCTAATGCTGTTTTTAGGGGGGTTTTCCTTCCTAAGGATCACACCACAGTCTTGTCTGATGATATCCTTCTTGTTGTCAGGAATGTCGTTAATCCCAAACTCAATGTCATAAATAATCTCTTCCACCAAGATTTTCTAAGGGGTAAGGGAAAAATTTAACCCTTTCTTTAGAAGGCTATAGACTTTCTGGTCAAAGGAAAAACTAGATAGATTAACTACTCTATTATTAAAAGAGGGGAGAGAGTAGTAGTAGTAGTAGTTGTTGTTGTTGTTGTTGTTATTGTTGTTATTATTATTGTTATGAAACTGAGAAAGAGGGGATATTCAAAAAATTGTTATCTCGGGGATTAGAAGGATGATTAATAAAACAACCCCTTTTAGTGGGGGCTACGAAGGTGGACCCCATAGCTGACTTGGAGACTTCACAATTGTTGATGGAAAGCTCAACAACTGAGGGAAATGATGGGGTCAGAGGGTTATGGTCATCAGATGATGGGGAGGAATAGGGCTACGGGAGGACGGGCGATGATTCAAATCAAGGATAGAGCTAAATGATGGGAAGAGAATAGATGATCAGGATGGGTAGAGAGAAAGAAGGGTTTACTATCCATAAGGGGGAAGAGCTGGATGGAAGGTTGCATAAAATGGGCCTCGTAATTGAATAAGAACCCCGATGATGGGGAGAGGCAATGATTCGGTGTGTGAAACTATCTACCAAGTTGAGAGATTCAACATGGAAACTAGAAATAGCGTTTGATATAGAAGAATGATCATGATGGACCAAGGAGAGAGGTGGAACCCAAAGTGAGATATCAGAGTGCATCAATCTGTTGCAAAAATCAGGGTAAGCAACATTATCTTGGGCACCGGTTGACTGAGAAACCCCAATAAATCGTTAATGCTCGCTCGGGAGGATACATCCAGGTCTAACACCATCATTAATCAATGAATGAAGGGCATATATCTGGACGATGCTAAATATACTATTGGAACAACCACCCGTTATATCAGAAAAACTTCTACGATGAGAGGAATTTTCTGAGAGCTTTAAAAATTCCTCCTTTAAAAATTGATCCTTGTCTAGAGGGTTGCAGATATCACATTAGAGAGCTCCAAATGTAATGGGAGAATCTTTCGAGAAAGAAGATCAAGACTTCTTCTAACCCTGCAAATCTCGGAACAAAATAGGGCAAGACTCGCATTGAAAAATACGCCCCGGTTCTTGGAGTTATAAGGTGATGCTTAATTTGGGCGAATAAAGGAATGACCAATGAATCTCTACATCGTTTTAGGAATGCTAGATCTAATTTCATCTTGGAAACTTGCAAACATGCCTATTCAAAACTACGAACTTTAATTGCAAATGCACTTCTATGTAGCGTTGTAATATCAGAATTTAGGCTTATGTGATCCATACCTTAATTGCAAGAAACTTTTCGAACAATCACATCAAAATTCATTTTTTGACGTGTTTCGAACCAACCATCTAGCGTTGTTCATCATCAGGAAAAAATGGAGAATCAGATCATGGCATTATATTAAATAGGGACAATGATTTAGAGAATTAATATTTGAACGTTAGAATTTAGCAATAAGTTTTGAGTAGGAATTATTATTTATTAATAAAAATATTTTAATATAATGAAAGTAACTGTTAAAATATATTTGCTAATCAAGAATTTGAAATATAATAATATATATATATATATATATATATATATATATATATATATATATATATATATATATATAAAATTCATGATTAAATTAAATATCTAACACTATATAGATTAATATTTTTGGTCATATTAAATAATACATTAAGGTCAAAGTTCAAATAAATAGGGAAATATTTAATTTTGAATAAATAGATAAATAAATATTTTATTTATTTAATTATTTAGGTATTGACTAAATAAAAAATATGTTTGTACTAATTAAATAAATATTTAGTTATGGATACATAGATTTATGACTAAATGTTCTCTTGGGGTTGCTCAATTGGTAATGACCATGGAAATGAAGTCTCATTGAATCAGAAGTCTTGGGTTCAAATCTTGTGCTATCCCCTTGATTGGGGTGAGAAGTTAGACATGATGAAGATTTAGTCCTACAAGCTTACAAAAAATAAATAAATAAAATTATGACTAATAAATATTTTATTTATTTATTTCTTTGTTTATTTAATCAAGTTTTGAATAAAATAATATTTTATTTATTTATTTCTTTGTTTATTTAATCAAGTTTTGAATAAAAATAAATATGATTTGACTAATAAATCTATATTTAAATATTAATATAGAAATACATAAATGAATAAATAAATATTGGTTTTGATTAAATAAATATTTCATTTAGTTTTGACTAAGAAGATGAATAAATATTAAGTTTTGACTAAAAACCTTATCTAGTTTTTTCTACTAAAAAAGTAAATAAATATAAAAAAGACTAAACCACTGATAAAAGTAAATATACAAAGGAAAAAAATAAGTAATAAAAGAATTTATGACAACATATATATCAAAAAATAAATCAAGATTAAAGGAAAAGACAAACAATAGAAAGGAAAAAGGATTAAATAGAAAGGAAAAAGAAAAGGACAAACAATAAAAGGTATAAAAGGAAAGGAGGACACAAGAACAAGAAGTTCAGAGAGGGGAATACTATGAATAACCACAGGTGACTAAAAGAAGATAAGAGAAATTCAAAACTTAAAGCTATAAAAATTATAAAAATAAAATAAAACGAATAAAATAAATAAGAAATGATAAAATGAAGTAAAAAATATTAAAGATAAAAATACTTAAAGATAAAAACAAAAGCATCAAGAGGAAAGTGTCGGGACCCAAAAATTACTAATTTTCCAACCATCATCTCTATTTAGGTGGAGTTGTCTTTAGTGTGACTTTTTGGAAGCTTTTCTGGTGGGTTTTTCTGGTCTAATTTCTTTAAAATCCGGCAAGAATTTATTGAAATTACAAGCTTGATGGGTAACACTTGCATAAAAGAAGTACCCTAGGGGTTTTTGATTGTGCTGAATCCACATATACAGTCAAAAATCCAGTTTAAATAACACAAATCAAAATTTCACCTCAAAATTTTCTGCCGGATTCTGGCACCAGAAAGTCCAAAAATTCACACTAAAGACAAATTCTATTTAGATTTCTTGACCTCCTTTCAATCTTTATGGCCTCAACACACTTCTAGTGATGAAAATGATGAATCTAAGCAATGACTCGGGCTTCTTCAATGCATATGTGATGTTTTGAATTTTTCTGCATGTTCTGTCAAAGCTGAGGAGCAGGTTCTCCCAAATTTGATGTTGATTGCATGCTCTTGAGTTATTTGATTAATTGAGAATCTTGTTTCACCAATGTAGGGGGTTCCGCAAGAACATGGGATTACATAAACACCCTTCATATTCTTCAGGTCCATTGGGTCATTTACAGATCTTAAGGAGCTTCACATGGTATTTAGGGGCCTAAAGGTTGAGGGTGTTGGTGCTCAAATATGAATTATGGAATTCACCCTTCCCCACATTAATTGTCAACCTGGGGCTCGTTAATTGTTTCAAGGCTACTGTGAAAGTCTATGCAGGCCACATGTTCCCTACCCAATATTGAGCAGTCAATTAAGAATAATAATTGAATAACAACAAGCAAATAAAAGTAACAAAAAGGAAAAATAGTAACTGCAAATCAGAGTAACAACAATCTAAATTCACAGTAATGTAATCAATAAATCATTACAACAATAAATCAAGCGAACACAACCAACATAAATCTACACACACAACTAATCCAACAACACATGATCTTGAGAGTGGGTTTGACTCTACGATTAGGGCTGTGGAACCAGATTGAAGATTATTCAATGCTCAGGAAATTAGAATTGCATTAATCAAAAGAAAATATAGTAAATTCTATTGTTACATTTCTCGGATCCCATCCACATTTCTGCCGCCTTGACCATTACTTACACATTTCATTGTTACAAAAATAGTACTAACAAACTCAAAGATTCAGAAGCTCTGTCTGCCCGCAAATATATGACAATTGTTAAGGAAGAAATAGAATGCAAAATATAGAAATAATATTAATCCATCAACTTCTCGTTGGTTAAACATTGTTGTGGTCCCTGTCCTAGAATAGCACTGCTAGATCGTCAACACTTGTATGCTGATTTGTAGCCTACTGGTCATCATTATCTCGATTCTGCAAGAAAGATTTAGTTAGAAAGTCACATAGGCAACGTTCCCTTCAGGACTACATTTCATTAATTAGTATTCAAAAAGACATGAAAATTTATCATACCTTCATTGTTGAGACATGAATTAACCTCACAAAAAGCTATGGAATGGGTAAGGTGAAATGGATAAAAACAGGTAAAAATAGGCAAATCTACCAACCAACATCTCCCCCCAACTAGCTTATCTGCATATCCTCATGTAGCTCGTTTCCTACGAAGGTCTGGATTAGACCTACTATGACTAAAATGGAGTTGTGCAAGATCGTGTCATGTGGCCATATCTGTCTCGGGAGGTTTAAATCCATCTGAGCAAAGGGCATCCTTCCACCAATCCTATTCTGCCACATAAGTCATTGTGTATTGCTTATAAGGAAGCCAAATGATGGGGAATTTAAATCTTAGCTCTATCCACCATACCCCACAGTGTCGTATGCATGCGATATAACATGGAATTCTCTTCAAAGCCCTGGAAAAATTGGGGGCCCCAATAGGTTCTCTCACACGAACTGCTGATAGTGAAAACATCCAGGGCTTCTGACAAATGTCTTGGGCTTCCTCCTGACAAGTAAATATTTTCCTCATACACATGTCAACACACCTCTATTGTGTTGTCAACATCTAGTCCTTTCGTCCTTCCAGCTGCAGAAATGTTTGATGGTTGTTATAAATATCCATAGATTGACAATGTTCCATTTTGATCACAAGTGGTTGATTTGCTTGATTTTCTTCGAACGTGTCGAAGGGATTTTTCCACTTGACCTGATTAATCATGAAGGATGTGAATGCTCTCAGTTGAATGTCTCCCACATATGGTATTGGATTGAACCACTGATCATTCTCCAAGGTGTAATTATGCATATAAATCTCACACATCAAATGCTGGTTTAATTGATTGTGGGTTCTCAAAATCCTAAGGAATTGCATGGGGTCTTCCATATCATGAATTATCTCCTGATGGGTACTCTCCAGGTGGAAGAAAAAGTATTGTTCATGGAGGAACATGGCATAGAAATGAGAAGGAGGTATACAAGCCATGATATGCTGTGTCAAGGCAAACATCTCATCTTTGTTTGCTTTTAATAACTGGACCTACCCCTACAACTCCTCAATATTCTTCTATAGCTTTTCCTGCATCTACTTAGCCTTCTCCACTTGAGTGACATGATCAACCACCACTCTTGCTGCTTGCTCCTAGATTTCCTTCACTCCTCTCCTGTGAGCTTCTACAGGAATAGACCCATGCTGAAGGCTAGAAGCAGTAGGCTTTCATATTTGAATTTCTGCTGTCAACAGGAATTCCCGAGCCTCTACTAAATGGAGAAGTGATTTGGTCTATGTGGATGTCAAGGTTGTCTACTTGTCTTTTCTCTACACTGTTGTCAAAGAATTTCTATCAGTTCTAGGAGTTACAACAACTTGATCGAAATTCCTTTTTCACTTTCTTTCCCTTCTCCGTGACCATATTACTTGTTTTCTCAATTTAGTAATTTCCATTTTTAATTGAATGTTTTATTTGAACAACAATCGATACCAGTTCTAGATGGGGTATTTCTTTTTCTTCCGCTGCTCGATAAATTCATATTTTATAACGACCTCCTCTTCTTGTCTTATGTCCAATGTTGGGTTTGGTGGATTAACATCAACAAACTCATCGGTTGGTTCCTGATTTACTATCACTTCCTCCACTCGTTCAACTAACGATATCCATGGAGAAACTTTAGTGCCCCCTACTGCATGTTCTAGTATCACCATATTTCTTTTCAATGACATAGGAGCCAATACTAGTTCCTAAAGGGTGGTACCATTAACACCTCCTTCCTAGAGTTGTTCCATGTCCTGGTTTCTTCTCCTACTTGCTTGGGAATTGATATTGGTCCTTGCGGGTCAATATCAATGATCATGTCTCTTTCCATATGCTCAGTAGTTGACACTGGATCTTGTATAATGGTATCAACGATAACCCTCTCTTCTATTCATTCACTGGTTAACACTGGTTCTTGTGGAGCAGTGTCACCTGCAACATCCCCTTCTATTTTCAGAAAATTTGACACTAGTTCTAGTGGGACAGTGTCAAGAGTAGCTTCCTCCTCCATTGGTTTGACAGTTGACACTAGTTCTTGTGGGGAAGTGTCAAGGGTAGCTTCCTCCTCCATTGATTCGATAGTTGACAATGGATCTTGTGTGGCAATGTCAATAGTAGCTTCCTCCTCCATTGGTTCGATAGTTGACACTGGTTCTTGTAGGGTAGTGTCAAGGGTGACTTATTCCTCTATTTTTCCAACAATTGACACTTGCTCTTGTGGGATAGGGACAACAATGGCTCCCTCTTCTATTTGTTTGACCATTGACACTAGTTCTTGTGGTATAATGTCAATAGTGGACCCTTCCTCTATAATTAGTCCAACAAATCTCAATTCTGGAGGAAAAATATTTTATTTTACTCTGCGGGTAGGAGAACAAAATTTCCTTTCCCCCCTCAGTAGGGAAGCGGGGAGTGGAGAAAAAGGAGTAACATCTTCAATTTCCACCCCACTAACACCTTCTGCCTCAATTTCCTCAGCTTCTCCCCTATCCCCCTCATCATATGACTAGTTTATTATCACTTCTTCCCTTTCTTTCTCCCCTCCATTCGATGATTATTCTATTACTTCCTCCATAAGTTCAACAATTGACACTAGTTATTCTAGTGCAGTTCCAACAATGACTTCCTCTTCTTCCAACAATTCTTCTTCAACCCTTACTAGCATCATAGTTGCAACCTCTTCTTATGCTAGCTCAACCAATTATTTCTAAGTCACAGGATTTTGTGACAGGGTGTGCATCACTAACAATATAATGATTCCATGATTTGCTACCAATGCTTGGCATGACCGCTGCGCAAACCATACCATTAATTGAAGATATTTCCAAAGAAAGAAAAAAATATCTAAAGGATGAACTTGACGAAATGGAGACATGCCAAAAGCTTAAAATGATACTTAAAAAGGGTAGAGAGGTGACCTTAAAAGGTAATGTATTGCATTACAAAGTATGCAACCTTGGCCCATGGTTGTGGCAACAGTTTTTGATCATATATTTTCCCCTTATGTACCACATTTTCTCCCTCCTGCAGAAATAACTCCGGAAATTCAAGCATGGGTTCTTTGGGAAAACTACTTTTGTCCACCTTGCGGCAATCCACTAACAATCGAAATAACTTCTTTTGTCACCTAAATTTATAGTCCGTGGACTCTGGAACGATTCCCTTCCAAATTCAGTGCGAACTCAATTTTTACCCCTTCGTCAAACTGTTATAACCTTTCAAAATAGATATGCCATCCCGTGTCATGAAAAATCTGCCATACATCTGCTTGAATTCAAACCTGAGCTGTGTTTTTTGGCTCATGTCTAATGGATTGGCTGCCCATTTTATCCATTGTTCTGTAGCAACAAGTCATCAAGGGGGTTGTTAGCCGGTAAAATTTTCAGTAACAAGGATGACTGTAAATCGAGGCGAACATTACGACATGATTGATGGTAAATGTGTTATAGTTATGTTGATTGACTCCAATGCATTGGAAAATACTGCAAATTAATGTAGGGCTTCATATTCGTACAAAACACCATTTCCAATGCACATGGATATACATGAAGGGTACAATGGGAATATAAATGAATCATGGTAATGATGAGCGATTAAAGCAAGGGATTGTGGTAGTGATGAGCAATTAAAGTGAGGGATCATGGTAATGATGAGAAATTAAAGCGAGGTTTAATAATAATTATGAAATGGAATCATTATTATTAAATATGAGATCTTCCCCCCAACTACAGTATGACCGTCCTCGATCATGATAGGTCATGTCATAAATGAGATACCATTCAAATCCATGGAGTCATTCAGGGACATACCTAGTGACTTACCTTAGCAGAGTGTCAACAACGGCAAAGTAACAATACTAGTGGAGTATCAACATTGATAGAGTGACAACACCAATGGAGTATTAGCATAAGTGGAGTATCAACATGGGTGGAGTAACAACACCAGTGGAGTATCAACATCGATGAAGTAACAAAAACTGTTGAGTATTCACATCAGTGGAGTAACAACACACGCAAGAGAAAGAGCACTACTGATGGAGTAGCAGCAGAGTTTTAATTTTATCATTATTGTTATATATATTATATATTATCTATATATTATATATATATATATATATATATTATATATATATATATATATATTATATATATATATATATATATATATATATAATTCAATGTGTGGTGTAAAGGAAGTGTTTTCTGCACTAATGATTTCAAAACTAGAGTTATCAGAAATATGCTTAACAAAGGAGTCCCTAGAGGTCAGGTGATGATATAATTTGAGGCGATGTCCATTTACAAATAAAGGAGTGTGTGCCTCATCTATTGTTGTAAGTATAACATTCCCTTTGTCAAATACTGCATCAAATTCATATGGTCCCATCCACCTAGAGCAGAGATTTCCCTTGAAGTCCTTGAATCAGGAATCATAGGGTAACGCCCAATCACCCTTTTGAAACACCTTTTTATTGATGAATTTTTCATGCCACTTGGTTTGCTGCTGTTGAATTGTAGCAGTATTCTGTATAGATATCAAGCAAATTTCATCTAACTCATTTCGCTGTTCCATTCAGTGTTTTTTGGTTGCAGTAAGATCGAAACCTACTTCAAGAGCTATCATGGGCATCTTAATTTTGAATTCCGTCGAAAACAAAGGGGATTTTCTATACACAAGCTCATATGGTGAAAATTGCGTTGTATTCCACCATGTCATTATATGTGCCCAAAGTGCTTTAGGAATTGTTTCATCCCAGTTTCAGCGATGGTTAGCTACAATATTTTTGAGGATATTTTCCAGTACCATATTTGTGCTATCGACTTAATCATTCACCGAGGATGATATGAAGATGTTACCCTATGTTTGATCCCATATTTTTCCATGAGAGATGATATTAAATGTGATGTGGAATGTGCCCCTCCATCTGAGACTATCTCTCTAGGAGCTCCACACCGAGCAAAAATTCTGTGGCTTTTGCAACAACTTTGGCTTCCACCCACTTTGTCACATAATCTGTGTAGACAAGAATGTGGACTTTTTGATGAGAAAGAGGGTTAAATGGCCCACAAAATTGATAGTTCACTTTTCAAAAGGCTCCAAGAATAATTGAGGCTAAGTGGAATTTCATCTGACCAACCAGGCTGATCCATCCGTTGACAACTGTCACATCCTCAAACATATTTCCTGGCATCATGAAAAATAGAAGGCCAATAGTATCCCATCTACAACACCTTATGACTAGTTCGCTTATCTGCAAAATTCCCTCCACAAGGACCATCATGGGTATCTTTTAGAATATCATAAATCTCGTTCTCCCCTACACAGTGCCAGATCTACTGATCTAGTCCAGTGTAGAAGAGATATCCCTCTATCCATGTATATCGGGCACTTGGCTAGATAATTATTCATTGTTCCCTGTATGACAAATGATGAGATACCTTTCCTGTAACAAGATAGTTAACAACATCTACATACCAAGGGATGTGAGTAGAAATTGAAAAGATATTTTCATTAGGAAAACTATCCTCTATAGGTGTATCTTCATCATTAGATTCAGCTTAGACATGAAATCTGCTACCACATTAGCTTTTCCTGTTTTATCTACAATAGTAATATCAAATTCTTATATCAATAACAATCATGTTGTAATTCGACCAAGAGTTGTTATCAGTTTTTTCATCAGATAACCGATGGTTGAATGGTATGTGTGCACAAAAGTGGGGCACCATGTAATATAATGTCAAAATTTGTTAATAGCATATATGATAGCCAAAAATTCGTTTTCTGTTACCGTATAATTGAGTTCAATAGGAGTTAAATTCTTGCTGACATAGTAAATAACGTGTGGTTTCTTGTCCTCTTTTTGTCCCAAGACTTCCCATACTACTATATGAGAAGCATATGTGGAGATATGAAATGGGAGTTTCCAGTCAGGCCTCATAATATCAGAGCTTTACAGACTAGTTTCTTGATTTCTGAAAAATTTGCTTCACATGCATCAGTCCACACAAATTCTGCATCTTTAGGTAATAATTGGAAAAGTGGAAATGCTATTTTATAAATATTCTCTATAAAGCATCGATAATAGCCAACATAACCAATAAAGCTACATATCGTTGTTGGTGTAGGAAAATTTAAGATTACCTCAACCTTGGTAGGATCAACTCGTACTCCTGCAGCTGAAAGTAAGTGCCCCATAACTACCCCTTCTTCCATCATCATATGATATTTCATTGTACTAAGAGAAACATGAGTTTGTTTGCATCATTTAAGTACTTTTTCTAAATTCTCCAGACCTTCTTCGAAAGAATCCTCGTATGGGGTTAAGTCATCCATGTATATTTCAACGTTGTCATTAACTAGATCAGAAAAAATTCCAAGTATTGCCCATTGAAAGGTAACAGGTGCATTATAGAGGCCAAATGGAAGGACTCAGTATGAAAACGTTCTCCAAGAGAAAGTAAAAGTAGTTTTATCCTGATCCTGAGGAGTTACTTGGATCTGGTTATATCCACTAAATCTGTCTAGAAAGGAGAAGAACCTCTTCCCATCTAATGTGTCAAGGACTTGGTCAATAAAAATTAAGTGAAAGTGGTATTTTTGAGTTGCTTTATAAAATTCCATGTAATCAACATAGATCTTCCACTTGCCATTTTTCTTTGGAACAATGACTAATGGGGATACCCATTGAATGTCCGAGATTGGATAAATAAACCCAATATCCAATAGCTTCTTCAGTTCTTCCTTCACAATGTTCTTCAAAACAGGATTCATCCTTCTTTGTGGTTGTCAAGCAGGTCAAAATTCTTCTCTTATGTATATATGATGGGTACATAGATCAATAGGGATCCCTTTCATATTTGTATATTCCTAATTGAAGCCTTCCTTTTGATCCCAAAGGACTTTCAACAATTGTTCAACTTGGGAAGGTGAAAGATTAAGATTAACATTAATATTTTTCCCTGGATCAATTTCTACAAGAATACTGTTATGGGGTATAGTGACATTAACATTTTCAATTTATGCTTTTGGTTCAATAGTTTCCTTCGTAGTGCAGCTCATGACAAATTCTTATAGCTGTCGGGTCGAACAAGAAACAGATATGTGGCTACTAATAAATGTGCTAATAACATCATCTTCCATTTCACCCTTAAAACTGAGAGCTTCACTAATGGTAAGAATTGGTTTAATGTCTCATTTCCAAGTTTAGGCTCATCTAAGGTTGGAAACTTTTGTGCTAAGGTAAACCTTGGTTTTATTGACGAGCTTGGTTTTGCCGGTGGTTAAAGAACAAGGCTCTTTGTGATTTCCCCATTGGATGTTACCATATTTCACGATCAACACCCAATGTAAGCATCTGTGGTAGAAATCCAAGGTCTACCTGTTACCGGGAATAGTGTTCACTTGGAGTTGTTATTCCCACTAAGACTGGTAGCTATCTTAGAAACAAACAAGTAAAGACTACTTTCGCTTTCCTTTATGAAAAATAGATAAGAGTGGAACAAAGGACACCAACCTTAGTCTTGCGCTTGGTTCCTGGTTTGATTCCTCTCCTTCCTGATAGATCTTTGCCGCTTCTTCTTTGTCTGCCCAGCTTCAAAGAGCACCTGTGAAATCAAAGTAGCATAATACTATCGAAGAACAAAGATCTATATTCATAAATAACACAGGACCAGATATGTATTAACCACACAAATGCGTATACAATCAAACATACAAGAATGTGGAGGAAAACTTGAATAGCTTTATTAATATCAAGAATAGCAAGAGGATTACAACCAATTGTTTTGACCCGACATCATCCTCCAGCAAGAAAGCCCTTCTTCACCTCAAGTAAATCTTAGATCACCCAACACTATGAAGTCTCACCGGAAAACCAACAACACTTCTCTACAAGATACAAGATTCCAGCCTCCAACCCGAGATTTCTGGGATGAGAGATCCATATATAGATTTTTGCAAAGGTGTGAGTCAGCTCTGTGTTTTTGATTAGTGTCCTCTCTTTGATAGTTCTTGGTTCCACTTGGAGATTTCATTGATCTCTTACTCATCCTTGAGCGAATTCTGAGAGGCAAGTGTCATATGAGAAGTTTCTAGAAGATTCCTTGATCATCCACTTAGCAAACTGTCTTCGCCACTTGTCTATTCTCGTCCATCACACCTTGTAGAAGGAATTTTTAGTATGCATCGCACCTCCCATGTGTATTAGGTGAGATGCATCAAACTCTCTGCACTGGGCATTTAGTATGGTCCAGTTTTGACCATTTTTGAGCAGTTTTTTGTGGAGAACTTCTGGGAGATGATGTAATCAGTTGACCTTGTTCCTTTAGGTAGTGAAGCAACACTTTTAAGGACTTAGGAGCCCTCAGTTTATGGACATTTATGATTGGGGTGCAGTGCCCAAAAATGTCTATAACAGTTGTCCCCTAAAGCATGAGGTCGTTATTCTTTTGATGTCGGGTGAAATGCTTTACCATGAGGATCCGATTTTTTTCGAGCTGGGAGGCGACCTGTAATAAGATACAATACAATACATTATCTTCATAATATTTTTCATGATCTAGCTGAGGTGGGCATTCCCATGCTCAGCTTTATAAATTCACTTTCATGTACATAGGACAAACAATCGTCTGTGTAGCAGACTGATGATTCGTATGGACACATCATCCTTTGATTTGGATGATCATCTGTTCGGCAATGATGTACATTTGATGTCTTTATATTCCTGAATATATCGTAGCCCGGATGGATGAGACTATATCCGGGGTCTTCAAAACTTGTTCAATATTCACTCGAAGTACAATTCAATCCATGTGAAAAATGTTCTGGAGTCGAACATGGAAAGACATCGCCTGATTACCATCCAATGATGTAAGTTGTTTACAGGCGTGAGAGGAATCACCAATAATGACAATGACCCTAAAGGTACTACAGTACAATTCATGTGGTGTGAAAAAGGACTTGGCGTCGAACACCACGTAAAATCTCTCGGTGAAGGCCATTGAAGTAAACCTATCGTCAGAAGTGAGAAACTTGCCATTGAGGCATGCAAGCTTCAAAGTACTGAAAGGTTTGTTCCTAAGTCAACTTCTTGGATAATGAGCTGATGTCGACAAGAAGTGACCCATCGTAGGAGGGCCTTAATGAATCCCACATCTACGACAAGGAACGAAGCAAATGATTTTGGAGGTGAAAACGATCTGATGATACAGGTTTCAGGGTGGCGTCATGAAAGAATGGAGCGTGAATGTATTGCAATGGATGAGACACAGGTGAATTCTCTAAGCAGGTTCTCTTGAACATATCGGCGACACTGACGATGGATTGGTAGCGTTAACCCCAAAGATGGATGGTGTGATGAACCAATGGTGATATGACCAGTGAACGGAACAACCCAACCCGACTCGGATGCGGAGAGAAAGTGTCATGTTCAAGAGCGACTTGCTACCAATAAAGTTTCTTCAGGTTTTCTTCCCCATTTTCCCCAGTCATTGCTGACCAGTACCTCTTTATTTTTGTCAAGCTTGAGGACGATAACATATGCTTGTTCTATAATTTGCCCTTTGGGCGAACCTGTCGCTACGTTTTAACAAACCTAGTGACAATGAAACTTGTTCTCATCCATTTGGACAAGTTTGTCGCTAATAGGTTTTAATGAGTTTAACGACAAAGATAACTCGGTCCTTTTCAATTTTAGAGAGTCTGAAAGGGATGGAAAGGAAACTCCAATGATTCTTTTTCGTCATATAATCCCTTAAGTTCGAAAAAGTGTAAAATAATATGAAAGGGATGAATTTTCGATAGTTTTAACGAGCTGAACAAGACAAGCACTCGATCTTTTTGTGTAATAATCCCTCAAGTCCAAAAATATTAAAATCTAGAGGAGGGATAGCACTTCCGATGACTTTAACGAGCTGGAGAGGCTAATCTCTCGGCAATTTTTTCATATTTTGCGAGTCTGTTGAAAAGAGCTTAAAGGAGACTCATTTTCCGAGGAACGAGTGATGATTTTGGGTAGTGGCTGATTCGAGGTAAGGTTTGGAATTTTCCAATCAAGGCAGTGTCACAAGGATGGCTAACAGAATCACTCTTCGCAGATGTTCCTCGAAAGGGGTAAACAATCAAATGGAGGCGAATGATCGGCTAAAACAGAGTGGAGGGGATGATTAGAACACAACCAAGGCTCAAAAGCTGATGATAATGCATTTACAATGGTTATTTACTGGGGATTGGTTCATTTTTTAATGAGCTTAAACTCTGGGGGAAACATTTGCTCATTGCTTATGTTTATTTTTTAACGAGCTTGAATTCCGCGTTAAAACTGCTCGTACCAGTCATATAATAAGGATATCTTATCTCAGATGTCATTTTTTATGGAGCTTGCACCTTTTAAAGCTTTGCCCCGGATCCTTTCTTTATGCAAGCTAGGAAACGACCAATCCTACGAGTTTAAAGGGTTAGAGGACTTACAAATTTAAAAAATAAATGGTCGCTCTTCGCTTGCATGCAAAAAGGTTTGCATGCCCCCAGGTATAATGAAAAATTTCCAGGTTACCATATAGAAGCTCTTGCTTTTGCAAGATAGTTTCCATCCACACTGTAGATAGAAACACCTCCTGGCTTAGTCCATCTGGAGCAGGGTGGTTCTAAATCCCAACCTCCTAACTTTAACGAGGGAATCTTATTCTGGTCCAACTCCCTTTTCCTATAAGGACGGGTGTCAGATCAATCATTTTCCTCCACGGAAACCTACTTTATACCTAGAGTTTCCCTACCGAAGCAAGCCAGGGTGCATGCCCCCTGGGTTTCAGTCATATCCTCCCAAATCACTCGCGCTCATCAGGTGGACAGACTGGAGATCGATGAGACATTCCTTGTGTGAAAAGACCATCTAGGGATGGCATTTGACTATTTGCTATGTGTGAACCGGGGAATGACAGTTGGTCTACGAGCTTGACCACTCTGCGTTCATGCGAAAACACACATTACTCTAAAGAGTGAGGAGACGACGGCTCCCATGCAATAAATAAGTCACGCCCAAGGAGTAGATTATAATCTATGGGTCCTTGGACTACCATCATGTTCATGTGAATAGTTTTCCTTCTCAAAGTAATGGGCACATTGGGAAGGATCCCTAACGGTCGACTGGTTCGTTTGTCAAAGCCTGTCAGATTTATCATTTCAGAAAAAAGTGATGGTGAACCAAGCGCTTTCCAAGCAGTTGAGGAAAGGATACTCATAAAAGCCCCTTCATCTATGATGGTACCAGCCATGACCATTCTGTAAGTTGTACAATGATTCGGAATGGTACGCTAGCTGGTAAACGAGGTCTGCCTAGTAGGTTCCAATCGAAGGAAACGACTAGGTTGCTTGGAGGTGGGACCAAATAGACGGTCGGATACGACTCTAATGAACTTCCTTCCTGCGGTAAAGGAACGGGTAGACTACCCCCAAGTTCATCGGAGTCTGTGTTTACAAAAAGAATTTGAATGGGGTCGTTCTCTTTCTCTTCAGTGACAGTATCATTCAAAGATGAACCCTCTGAAGGCAAGACCGGGTCAACTACCGCCTCGACCTTTTGACTTTCATCAGGTATGGATTCAAAGGGTTTGTCTTCAATGATAGACACTTCAATCGACCACAACGACGTGTCGGTCGGATTTTCAACCAGTGGTGGACTCGGCAAGAGATTCTTATATCCAGGAGGGAGCCGTAGTGGTGAAGCAGGAAGGGACAATGGTGGACGGCGTGATCACCTTCACACAGTTTACAAGGAAATTTATGATTCATTTTCTGTCCAGATACTTCACTTTCACTGGTTGACAGTGTACTTTCAACATGATCATCAAAGTTTGACGACATAGGATTGTGCAAACGGGGAGACTAGTCCCTTAAGATCCGAGGGATGCAAGGACAATCTCAATTTTAGTGGTCTCCTTTGCAAATGACACATGGAGATTTAGGTTTAGATGGTGCAGTGTGAGGATTTTTGCTAGACGACGCATGGTTGCCCTCTTTTGCTTTTGGCTCCTTCTTCTTCTTTTCCTTTTTCTCTTTCCGCTTCTTCTTCTTCTCAGTTACTTGATCTTTAGCTTTACCAGCTTCATCAAGCGAAGAGGAAGGAGG
>APFE030458744.1:24453-41437 GCA_000404065.3 Pinus taeda
CGTGATGTGTATACAATTCCTAAAATGCAGTCTAAGATGATAAACAACTATTTAATCTTCTTTTGGCAATGAAAATCCTAGCTACTAAGGAAAGCGAACTGAGGGTCTTTCAACAAAGAGCACAGAGCACACACTAAATGCACTGTCCTAAATCAAACCAAGCAGTCTAAATGCAAATGCACATGCATGTATTTGTTTTCAACCTTCTTAATGTATGAATGACAAGAAGAACGCTAAGTGAAAACCTGAATTATTTTCCAAAGCGACAATACTAACAAATTTATTTTCAAAATGAAGGAAAGATAAGGGCAACACTTTGCGATTTCGAAATGAAAATTGTTTTTGACACTTGAAAAATTACTAATTCAAATCACATACAAGAGCAACAGTACAATCAACTATCAAGAACAATGGGATTCTTTTCTATGATTGAAAACGACACTTGCCACACTTCCAAATCAAGAAACGACAGTCTGAATACGCTACTTGTTTGTAAAAGAGAACTGAAAATGGCACACAATACATAAAAACACTTACAGTTCTTTGCACAATAGAGGCAGAATGATGGAAGAGAAGAGGGATTCCACAGAGATATACTGGCCACAAACAGCAAAACTCCTTAATAGATCTAAAAAGAGTGAAGAAAAACCAAAGTCTGAAGGTAAAATCAACCTTCTCTGACCATCGCACCTATCACACAGGGAATCCAGTATGCATCTCACCTATTGCACACGGGAAGTGCGATGCATACAGACTGCCTTGGAGGGAGGGTGCGATGGTACCAGTGAGAGACTTTTATCTAGTCTTTTCTCACAATTTGCAGTTCAGTTCAGGGATTTAGGCCGAGTAAGTGATGTTCAGTAAATATAAATCACAGGGGTTGATCTAAGGAGGTTACTAGAGCCGCCACTTAGGGAAATTAGAGTGTTTGCAGATCGATTGTTCAGTTTATAAACAAAACATGGAGATAGACTGAAGCAGCATTGATCTACTTTGCACTTGCATAGCAAATTCGAAGGCTAGCTGGCTTGACTTCAGGCTCTGTCTGTAAGTTTATAAAACAAACAAAAATAGACTAACAAACAATCTATTCATTTCCCTAGTGGAGTCGCCATTTTGTTACCGGGAATAGTGTCCACTCGGAGCTGTTATTCCCACTAAGACTGGTAGCTATCTTAGAAACAAACAAGTTAAAGCTACTTTCGCTTTCCTTTATGAGAAATAGATAAGATTGGAACAAAGGACACCAACCTTAGTCTTGTACTTGGTTCCTTGACTGATTCCTCTCCTTCCTGATAGACCGTTGCTGCTTCTTCTTTGTCTGCCCAGCTTCAAAGAGCATCTGTGGAATCAAAGCAGCATAATACTATCGAAGAACAGAGATCTATATTCATAAACAACACAGGACCAGATATGTATTGACCACACAAATGTATATATAATCAAACATACAAGAATGTGGAGGAAAACTTGAATAGCTTTATTAATATCAAGAATAGCAAGAGGATTACAACCAATTATTCTGACCCATCATCATCCTCCAGCAAGAAAGCCCTTCTTCACCTCAAGTAAAGCTTAGATCACCCAACACTATGATGTTACACCAGAAAACCAACAGCACTTCTCTACAAGATACAAGGTTCCAGCCTTTGGATCTCTATGATGAGGGATCCATATATAGATGATTGTAGGGGGGTGAGTCAGCTTCTGGGATTTTGATTAGTGTCCTCTCTCTGATAGTTCCTGCTTCCACTTGGAGAATGATGATCTCTTACTCATCCCTGGTCGAAAATAGAGAGGCAAGTGTCAGAGGGGAAGCTTCTGGAAGATTCCATGATCTTCCACCTCTCATTTTTGTCCCTGCCATTTGTCCATTCCCGACTATCACACCCTACAGAGGAGAAAATCAGTATGCATCACACCTTGTACACTGGGCAGGTGATATGCATCGCACCCTCTGCATTGAGCTTTCAGTATGGTCTAGTTTTGACCATTTATGAGCAATTTTCAATGGAGAACTTCTGGGAGATGATGTAATCAGCTGACCTTGTTCCTTTAGGTAGTGAAGCAATACTTTTAGGGACTTAGGAGCCCTCAGTTTATGGACATTTATGATTGGGGTTGCAGTGCCCAAAAATTTCTATAACAAGCTGTGTGCGCAGGACATGAAGTGGATTGTAACCGGACAAAGGCATTAATAAAGATAAGTTGATTATGAATTATCGTGTATCTGTTCTAGATTTTGGTTTATGCATCTGTTCCTGATTTATGATTACACACATGTATGTTTATGTTAAATAATTACTGAAAGTTTTGTACCTTCATAAGTAGCAAAAGATCTATAATAATAGTAAGCATAGAAAAGGGTAAATTGCACTCGCGCTTGACTAAGGTAATTTCTCCGAAGAAGACTGCTGCACGGAAGCAATGCTCCACGTAAGATCGCTCTGCGCCAACCCAGACCACATCAAGACATCCCTAGGGTGCGGAAACCTAGTTCTAACACCCTCCCATACTACCTCGGGTGAGACTTCAGTCTGCGCTCCGCGAACTGTTGCCGAAAGGGCCGGTAGTGTCGGGATTTGTTTGGCTCAACATTTCTGAACCTGTGTCAGGCCCCATTAAGCCAACACTATATAAGAACTCCAACATGTTCCAAGACATTTTGCGAGAAAATGAAAGGAGATGCCAAGAAAAACTTGGATTCATTACTTTCTTATTAAACATCTGAAATACTGAAATACATGCAAACATAAAAGGAATCTAATCTAAATTAATATATTCCTATTACTAACTGAATGGAAGGAAACATGACTAGATATAGTCATACTTCCAATGTAACCATTCTCTCATTTTAACTCATGCATGTATGTACAAGTCAAAGAACAGGAGTAAACCTAAAAATAAATTATAAAAAAGAAAATTTCAGCCTATTATGCACAATTAACAAATTTAGCGAAATAAATTCTTACCTTGAAATTCTTCCAACCAATTGTTTACAGGATCATAAAAAATAGCATGAATTTTAATGAATGATTGGAAGAAGTTCGAAGGAAGAGTAAACATCAAGCCAGGCTTGAATGATACATTTTTAATTATTAAAGCCTATCGAGCACTAGCAAAGTAAAAAAAATTCTTGCGCACTGGAAATTCTAGATATTTTTCAAATGGATCAATAAGGGATGAACATTTAAAAGGTTTCTAGAAGTGTCCTATTGCTAGTCAAAATGAAATGGTGCACTCTCAGGTGCCAGAATGTGATGAACTTATTTTAAAATCTGAAATAAATTGGTCAAGCATGAATAAATAAAATTTCAAAATAAAAGGTAGCCAATGTCCTTGCCTGAAACTCTTGAATTCATTCTCATATATGCTCATTAATGCACCTAATGAGCATCTAGAGTTTGAGTGTTCAAAATACCAGTACAATGAGCATAGAAATTCAAAAATGAGATTCAAAAGAAAAATAAATTGAAATCGAGATAACTAAAACCAGAGCGGATTCAAGTTTACATTAATGTTACAAGTAATGGTACAACATGGATCAGATTCATTTGCGTAGATTTATTTCCCACGAGCGTCAATAGAAATTATAAAATTAAACTCATTGTTTTCTTTCTTTTGTGGGAATGGGAAGATTTCAAGCTTATGATACAAAAAGGGCATTTCATCATCATGGGAATCAAAAATTGGGATAGGTTCTTGAATACAAAAATTAATAGTATGATTGAATGTTTGAAAATTAGAATGGACTGGAATAAATCCTTGATTAAAATTCTCTCTATCTTCAAAAATAGAATCATCTAAGGAATCAGACAAAATCATTTCTAAAGAGAAAAGAGGTTGAGTGTTTTCATTTTCCAAGTCATCATCATAAGTAACTTCATAAGTGTTATTTTACTCTGAATTAAATAAATCAAAACCAGGCAAGTGATTGACTATCAAGTTAAGAGAATCATCGGGTTTATTGATTGAATTACCGATTAAATTTTCTCTACCAATATCAGAAATTAATAATTCATTATTAAAATCAGTTCCTCTATTTTCTAATATTAAATCTATATTCAAAGGTACTGTTGATTGAACCACATTGGTTGGTTCGAAATGTCGACCAAATCCTAATGATGTGATTATTCTGAAATACATTTATCTACAATATGGATCACAAAAGTCTCAGATCTAACATTGTTAAAGATATCAGGGTAGAGAGAAAAATAGGAAGTTGAAGATATATACCTGAAGGTTTCTCTATGCATAATGATTTCCGATTTTCCAAAATAGACAATTCATATTCTTCATATATTTGATCGATTTGCAAATTGTTGTTGAGTTGCTCCATCATTTGCAATTTATTATTAGCAAATTGTGAATTAATTTCAGCGGAGGACTATGTGTTTCCGACATTCTCTGGTTGGTTTAGTTGTCGTCGATTTAGTTGTTGCTAATTGTTGTTAATAGATTGTGCATTTTGTTGAAATTATACTTGATCAAAATTATATAAATTTGGAGCATTTCTAGCATTATCATTTATAGTTTCAATTTGCGGAGAATCAAAATTGTCATTTTGAACAAGAGTATCACTATCAATGAAGGATATATTTTATGGTTCTTGATAGCTATCACAAGACAGAGACACTAAATGCCTAAACCATCTAATCAATTGTAATTGAGGAGGAAAATATTTGGACCGAAACTGCATTAAAATTAATTTAAATCTAACATAAAACATATCCAACGTCTCACCTTCCATCCTATGCAATTCTTCTAACTGATCACGCACCTTTTTGTAGTCATATTCCTAAAATGTGTGAAGGAAAATATTCGAAAATTCATCCCAACTACGTACAAAGGCAACTGGAAGTGATAAGCACCAGTCCTTGGCTTTTCCTATCAAAGCACGAGTGAAGATCTTGCAAATAATATCTTCGTCAATATTGAAATTATTGCAACTTAAGATAAATTGGAGATGATTAAAAGCATATGTCTTACCATTATATTTTACTTGAGACGAAATCTTAACTGCCTTTATTGGAGTGGCTTTTGGATGAGGTCCAATAAAGAAACTCCAAGGAAATCTCTTACATGGGGCCATATTAAATAGAAAAAATATTCAAAGAAAACTATTCATTGGCCCTCCTAGCGCCAAAAATGTTGAAGGCTTGAAAATATCTGCCTACAACATTATAAGGGAGACCACCCGGTTGGGAACTTAGAGCAACTCCTTTTCAGTTGAAATGGTTGTTTCAACTAGTTAAACTAAGTCTAGTTACCTTCTCTCTATCTCCACTGGCTTAAAATATGACTTTCACCTACCAATAGAGAAGAGACATAATATCAGTCCTCTTGCTAATCATGTAAGAAAGTGATCCTTGAGCTGATCTGGGGCTCATCCAAGCCACAACTAAAGTTTTCCCCTGTATGAGGGGACTTTTAGAATGAAGAAAGTAGAACTAAATACAAAGTATAATCTAAGATGCATCTAATCCTAGAACTATCTCGATTGAAGGAAGGATTAGTCCTTCTCTCAATCAATAGCAAGCTAAAAAGATGGAAAAAGAAATAGAAGTATCTTGAAATTGGAATAAGATAAAGGAAATAGATCAGGGAAATAGTTCCAAGATATAATCCTTGTTCGAGAAAATGTAAACAACAAATTCTTATTAAATAGTTAACAGACATCCAACTACAAACACCTCCAATTTCTAATAAAACATATGCATAAGGACCAAAAGCTTCATGCCACAATACTGAAATAGTTCAAATACATGACATGTAGAAAGCAGGACATCTATAAGATTAAATTGTTAGATAGCTAGCAGCACAAGGAGATAAAGGTATGTCCTTATACAAGTTCCAATCTGGAATCTCATTTTTTATTAAACCTGCAAGGTAGCTTGACTATGTTCTAAATGAGCAGTTCAATAAACAATCAACAGTAGTGTTGAAAAGACACGTACATACTCATACACCAGAAATGATATATGAAAGATGAAGTATTTATTTTCAATAGCAGAGCAAGCGGTAGTGCTATGCAATCAATTACTGAAATAAATAGTATTATAAAGATGAATCAAGTTACTGAAAAGAGTTACAGTAGTGCAAGTCCTTTGCTTCCTCTAAACTCAATTCGATGCCTGCAAAGATGGATCGGCTCTCACTACAATAGGGTAAATGAATCATAGACTCCCTCCTTACAAACAAGTTGTAAGCCCAAACATTACTCTGCCTCTCTTCCTTAGGATTCGAATCCCCTTGGTCCTGTCGAGGAAATTGTATTTATACAGAGCTTAAGGTGAAATCGTGAAAATAACAGCAGCTCCATGTATCTCTCAACAATCAAGATAATAATAAAAGAAATTAAACTAGGTGTCTTCTTCTTGTTGAATCATAGGCAAAATGTAGATCTCCTCTATTTGATAAAACTCCT
The DNA here is from genome assembly GCA_000404065.3 of Pinus taeda. Taxonomy (NCBI): domain Eukaryota; kingdom Viridiplantae; phylum Streptophyta; class Pinopsida; order Pinales; family Pinaceae; genus Pinus; species Pinus taeda. The sequence goes on from APFE030458744.1 coordinate 30,881, forward strand.
AGTGTAGCTTGTTGTTGAGTTGAATTTATTTTTTGTTGATAACCACTAAGAAGATTGCTCGACAAGATCAGGCTCTTCACGGCATTAGTCTTCGTTTTTGCTTTTTATTTTGTCTATTTTGATTTGGATCTCGACAGGTGGTTAAGTGGTTATTGATCGAATGATTTATTTGATTTAGCCCAAGTGTTTCCCATAGAATGAGTGAAAAGTGGCAAGAGCTGAGTGGTATTGTCGGATCAAACTATTACTTCCTCCTTATCAACCTTGGGTTCATACCTGTTTCAACCAAACAAAGCTTATTACTTTTGTTATTAAACTCGAATGAAAATTGATTTCAAATCAAAACATAACAAACTTCTCGCAAAACTAATGAAAATGGACTTTTTAATATTGTGAAAGTGGCCCCATATGGAAGTGACAAGTGGCAAGAATTGTATGGTATCAGAGAAAGGTTCATCACAACTTTTAAAATGAGACAACATGAAAAACTTGTGATATTGAGTAGCTCCGATATGGAGCAGATGAAAAATCATAATCAACTCTTTTTAATAACTATATTGGATCCGTAATACCAAAGCTTTGTTTCGGTAATGTGATATCATAGGTTTCATTCAAAAGTTCTTACTAGATAGCGGACGTGAAATTCTTATTAATCAACATTAAAACACATATCAGATATGGATATTGGAAATGGGAGTAAATCGGATGTCGAAGGCCTTGATATATCGGAAGTCGGAGGTCAAAGGTGGAGGTTATATTGCTATTGAAAAATCATTGGGATTGGCATATCACAATATCAGCGATCAAAGGGAATTGGGGGTCGAAGCGGGAGATGCATCGCAAGTCAGGAGTCAGAGGGGTATGATGTATCAAATTTTGGAGATCGGAGGGATATTATATCGGAGTTTTAAAATGAGTCACAGTTGAAAACCTCCAATAAATGATATTCGGGAGCGGAAGTTATGACGTGGAAGTGGGTCCTCCTGTCCAGTATATTATAATATGGTCGGGCTTTTGGGTTTTACGAAGTTCGAACCATTTGTTTTATTAAACCCTACAAATAAACTACACCCACTGTTAAATTAGGTGAAGGCCTTGGATATCGAACTTTTACGTTGTGACCCAACACAAAACTCTGATATGTAATTTCTCCAATAAAAGGGATTGGAGAAGGGTTACATGATATCCGAGTCTCCAATAAACTACAGCCACTTTATCAAAAGACGCATCCACTTTATGAGCTAAATCCATTGTTTAGAAAATATAGCCACAATAAATAATAATGAAGATCTTGGTCTCGGGGACTATGTTTTATTCATTAATCTAAGATGTTTAGAAAAACTTATTTACAAAGTTTATTAACAAACAAACTTAATAAAACTTAGGAAACTATAAAAATAAAACAAATGTAAATACAAGGCACATTAGACTTGAAATGAAGTAAACACACTCAAAGCCTACATGCAATGCAAAAAGGGTCCCCATAATTTTATTATATGGCTAAAATAAAAATTAAAATGGGGTTTGAGTACTACAACAGTGTGTAGGTTCCCCTCACTACTTTTATGTTTTTGATCTTTATTTCTATACTTTTGTCTTCATTTCAACCATATTTGACATTGTTATTTTAAGTTACTTTCATAGTTGTAATAGTGGTATTTTGAATACAAGTAATCTACGTTTCTTCCACATAAATTTGCATGTCAATGAAATTTTGTTACACTATGGACTTTGCTTTCTAGACTTTTATTATTTTTCAAAGATATTCCATCTTTCTTGGTCTTATTTCTTAGGTTAATACTCTCGAGATAATTTATTTCTTGAGTAGTTTCTAATATGGATAGTTTTTATCTTGTAATGCACTATTTTTTAATCCAAACTATTATTTCACGTCATTCTCCTCCTCATAGGCAAGAAAGTTGTTTAGTAAAGGAGGGTATATTTTATATCTTGTTTCAATGCCAATGGATCTAGATTTAACCCTTTATATAATCATTATAACTCATGAAATTTGATCATATAACTCATGAAATTATTCTTATAACTAAGGTGTTGCTTAACCGTTTATAGAAACTTTGATCAAATTGAATTAATTTGATTTTTTCACAATTCTTTTGCTTGATGAGCCAACACTACAACCATAACCATGAGCCTTGCTAATTGGATCAACTTCATATCCATAAATGTTTAATGTATACATTAAAAGAGAGTTTTAGTTCAAGTGTAGAATTAATAGAATGAAATTGCGAGTAACTTTGATTTCTCCAATGGTCAAATTACATAGTCAAATTTCTCATTGATAAGTCTTTTAGAAAATTTAGTCAAGTACGAGACCTAGATCACGCATTCAATGCATCCTAAACATGAGATTGAACCTCATTCACATGTGTTACATATTAACATGAGATAGTCAAGTATTGGAAATATATTAATCAACCCTAAACACGAAATGAGATCATTACAACTTAGATATCAACCTCAAGTGGAGTCTTTCTTTGGGATTAATTTTCTTTATGTAAATATCTTGTGTGATATCCCCAAACAATGTAAATATTTAAATTACTGCAGACAAACAAAAATGTTTACTATTTTAAGTTATAAAAGAACTCTTTCTTGAATTAATTTATGAAAAAGTAAAATAACAGTTACCTGTAAATATGATTTTACATGCTAAAGTAGTTAGGATTGACAGTTACCTATCCCTAACTAATTTATTGAGGATTTATTCAAGAAAGATCAAGAGGATAGGGGTTGTTGTCGCACGGATTGTCACGACAATGCTCAGATCAGGGGTTGTCACTCTGATCCCTGATCTCTCCATTTAAGCCTGTCTCCCACGGCTAAGGGGGGTAGACCCTGTAAGAAAGTGGAAGACCAACTGTGAACCAGTTGGTTTGGGAGACACGAAAGAGAACAACACTAAATGGATTTGTTTAAGCTAATGGACCAGTGCCTTATGGGTTTGATGTTTAAACGATTACTTACTGAATGCTGTAGAAAAGTAAACCATATACAGCAATCATTTACATCAAACAACTCAAACGATACAAGATATCCAGTAAATTCACAATGCTTTAACGATGATCCAGCAGTTTTGACACTTCGAAAGATAAAGCTTGACATATAACCATGTAAATTTGAACATTAACCAGATATTACATTCATGATCCTTCAAGCATGCCAAAGCACGTAAAAGATGATAAACATTACTCAAAATTTTAGCCTCAGCAAGAAAAATAGAACGTGATAAATTCCCGAGCTAAGACTTCATCTGGCAAAATATTTCCCAAAAAAATTTTTATGATAAAATGAAATTTTAAAACTAAAAATCTAAACTAAAACAAAATTTAAAATTTTAATCTAAAGTCTAATAAAAAGAAATTTTTATTGTCTTTTTATATTTTATATTTTTTATGATTTCAAAAAATTTAAAAAATTTATGATTTTTTTAAATTTTCAAACAAAACAAAGCTTTAAAAAAAAAAGAAAATGAAAATCTAATCTAACTTTAAACTAAAACTAAAAAAATCTAAATCTAAAATCCTAAGCTAAAACCCTAAAACCCCTTTTTTATGAATTTTATTTTTTTATATTTAAAATCAAACTTTAAAAAACTATTGAATCTAAATAATCTAAACATACGCTACGTAAACGAAAAAAAAACAAAACAAAACAAAACAAAACAAAAAAACCTAAACCTAAAATCTAAACGAAACTTAAACTAAACGCATACATTTCAAACGCTAAACTAATACATTAACAACCTAAAAAAAAGAAAGAATTTAATCACGCAAGTCTGAAGGCCCTACGCATGTAATCGAAATATAAAAAAGGTCTGACACGCATTCAGTTTGCTGCGTATACAGGCTGGCTCATAAAAAAAGGAAAAACGATTTTCTTAATGTTCGTTCCCAGGTTTTGTGAATGCAGGAGTGATGAGGACGTAGCACGGAGGGGCAGGAACGAGCAATAGTGTGAAAGGGTAGCCTACGCAGGTAATATTACAATTTTTTGCAGGTTTGCAATGCGTGGGTAAGGCAAGGAACGACAGCGGCAATGTTGCGGGTTTAATGTGCAGGTGAAAGAAGTCGACAGTCATGAGGAGAACGCAGGTCAGGCAATGACAGGAAGAAATGCAGGATTAGCAAGGGTTTGCAGATGCATGCAACAGGGTTTGTTTGCAGGATGGATTTTTGAGGAGCAGCGTGACTGTAACAGCGTGAAAAAGGAGCAAGACTGCTAACTAAGTTGGACGGAGGTGGAAAACGCATGGAAGTTGCTACTGCGTGGGAAGGATTTGGCTTATGGCTGGAAATATCAGCGTGGAGCAAGGGACAACCTGCCAAATCGAAATTTACCATACGTATACAAAAAAAACGTGAGTTTGTTGTGTGTTCAGGTGTGTTAAACGTTGAATATAAGCTGTTACGTGAGGTGGATAGAGTCACAATGGAGCTGAAGATGGCGTACAGCACTTGTGTGAGGGTTTTGAGAAATGACAGCATGAATAATGGAGGATGGAATGAGCTGAGTGAGTATGGACAGCAACCTGAGGACGCAGCAGAGAAATGCCAGCAACGGATAGCAACGTGGGGATTTGAAAAACGATTTTGCAGTCCTTGGAAAAATATTCCAAACCCCAAAAGTTGATATTAACGAAATCGATGTGAAAAATTTTTCCAGATCTGAAAACCCTCGGACAACGAAACAGCGACCCTGCAAAACTTAATTTTTCCACAAGAATTTTATCTCAGATCTGCGAATGGAAAACAAAATCCGGAAAGTATATGCAAAATTTAAAATGAAACTGAAAAACCCTAAACCAAGAAAAAAAATAATTACAGTATTTACAGACTGAAAGCTCTTAAGCAACCAGATTTATCAATAATCATAGTAATATTATCAGAATTTAATTTTAATGTAAAACACTTCAGAAAACCCTGCATGCATTCATTTAAAAAAATATTTCGAATGATAAGCCCAGGATCAAGAACTGGCTGGGCTCTTTCAAAAAACACAACCCAGGAGTTGGTTGGTTCAGCCGAGAACTTCCCCTAACGCCTGGTAATCTGAAAAAAGGATTTCCTGCATAGCTTAAAATCAACCATCAACATAGAAGGAGAAAACAATAGTGAAACCCTGATCAAATGGAGTTACCTGCCACTATATTTCAAAATCTAGCTATTTCATTAAACCCCAAAAATCAGACAAGATACCTGTGCCTAGATCAATCTTCATTAACTATCATCATGGCTGAAAATAATTGTGCAGGAAAAAATAAATAAATATATAATATAAACATCTACAACATTTTTAAGAAGGTAACACCGCAAGATTTTTCCCCCAAAGTCTTTTATTGCACAAACATGACTACAAGAGAGCTTCTTTAGCAAAACTCCCAGATCAAAATCTTATCTCAATGGGCCCTAGCACCATATTTAAGTGAGAAAATTCCAACGGCTATTCGAGTTGTCATGTCAAACTGATCTCGACCGTCGATGGGATCAGATATCTCTTATCTCACTGTCGATTTTTTAATTCGTTAAAAAATTGAATTCTCAAAATATTATTATTTTTATTATTTTTTTAAGTTTTTACTTTTTTTTTTATTTTATTTTTATTTTTTTTATTTTTTATTTTTTATTATTTTTTATTTATTATTTTTTTAAATCAGTTATTTTTTTTTTTTTAAATTTATTTTTAAATGGATCCTCGAACCTAGCCTTTGGAAAAATCACCTAGCACCTAGGACTTAGGACTTATGAGGGGATTAAAACATTTTCTAACCCTCAAGACACTTTACATCATGACTTTTACAATTTTACATCCGAAGGGGGAAAACCCATTTGACATAGACCCTCATATTTCACCCAGTTCTGCGACCAAACATAATCTAGCAGATTAACACACTAGGATTCTCCTAAGACTCTAATGACAAAATTCATTCCGGCTTTGGGGTCAGGTTGAGGGAAAACTCTACCGATCATGGATCGGTGAGACGAAAAACCTTCCGCAACGTAGATTATCACTACAAAATTAGGTCCACCTAGGCAATTTATATACATGACTCAACTCTGCTAAGATTATTTACAGTTCAACATGCAGACTGGGTTTACAACATAATATGATCAAGTCGACGATGATTGTCGAATGGAACGGACATGTTGATCAAACACTATCCCTTTTGCGAAGAAAAGGGGGTGTACTGTTATGGGTAGTTGACACGCAGTGGTCAACATCTGGCTCTACTTGGGTACGCGTTGCTGCACTGTAGGAATGTGAGAATCCAGAATCTACATCCACGCCACACATAGCAAAAATAACTAGCGTCCATTCAAAAATAATCATACAACATTAAGCACAGGAAAGATATAAGCTCTTCATTTATTAACTAATCTAACAACATGAAAAAGTAAATCTAATCCTAAAACAGAAATGAAAATGCTGAAAGAACAAAGAGTAAGGTTAGAAATACAGGGGATGCCTCATAGCATCAGATGTGTTCAATATAGTGTATACTGAGCATTTGCCTGCTTTCAGGCAAATCTGTCGGCTGCTTGTCGGATGTGCCATGTCCAATTATGCATATGGTAGGACTTTTTCCTATCCGAAAATCAAGCTGCTCGTGGCTGTCTGATGCATCAAATCTTCTTCTCATTTTCTTCCTCTTGCGCTTTTTCTTTGTGGCAGGCTGGATCACTGATGATATGGAACTTTCTATTTCAACGTTATTAGATGAAGTATGTAAGATATGTGTGACATGTTTTTCTTCATCTTTATCGTTTTTAATTTTATCTGGATCACCTTCAATTAACCACCTTTCAATCGAACCAATGACCTCCTCATAATAAGATATAGCTTGTTGCAGCAAATGAGAAGGCTCCTGACCTATTGATGTTTCCTGGTTTCTTTCATCCTTAATCCGCTGTTGAAATTTATGTACCTGTATTGTAATGGCATTTATCTGGCTAGAGTGTTCAACCATTATAGCACTGATTTCCCTGGCATGATTTTCTTCCATGGTTAATAACTTTTTCTGAAGACATATCTGATTAGCTTCCATATCTTTTATTACTTTATCGTCTTTTTCCTTTATGGTCATCAAGCAATGTTGCATAGAGTTTATCTTTTCCTTATGATTTGCTTGCATGGTAGCTAACTGATTATTATGATTGAATGTCATGATAGTCATTTCTTCATCCATAGTTAATAACTTGTTTTGCACAGAATTAATTTCCCTATCATGATTAGCTTTCATGGTCGTCATATTTTCCTCTAAGCCTAATAACCTGCTTTGCATAGAACTAATTTATGTGTCATGATTAGTCTTCATGGCCTCAATTTCCTTAGCATGTTGATTTTTCATGATCTCCATCTCCCTATTATGTTTTTCCAGGTGGGTGCATAAAGTTCTCACATCATTGGCGTAATTAGTTTGATTGATCTCCATATTTTTTACCAGTAACATTAGTTCTTGTATAATTTGCTTTTGATCTTCCTTTTCATTGTCATTTGTCCCTGCTTTTCCACTATCATGAATTTGATCTGTAATGGTACACGTGGATTGCACATTCTGATATGAAGAATTGTCTTGGAATCTTTCACCGACAGCTGGACCTTTTATAAGATTACTTTCATTCTGTTGCACAATTTTAGGGGCACAAGGCAAGCTATCTAGATAACCATATCTATCTTTAAAAGCATTGACAATGTCTTGTAAAGAAGTGAAAGAATTTTCAAGACAATTACTAAACCAATTCAAAGCATCACCCTCTAAAGAAAAGACAAAAAGACACATTTTGACATCTTCATGATTATACTGAGGGGGTCTATAATATATGATCATTACACGAGTAAACAAGCCTAGATGTCTTTTAACGGTGACTGAATCACCACTTGAGAACAAAGGTAATTTAGAAATGGCCACTTCTGGAATATCATGGAGATCATCAGTAAAATGACATGGTTTAAACGAATAATCCATGATGAATAATGAGGGACCAAATGGATGATAGAAAGAGATCTCTGCTCAAGAAAATTAACAAATGAAAGAAGTGGAGTCGCCACTTGAACAATGAATCTTATTCTAGGATCCAAAAAGCAACCAACAGGCAGATATGAGGGAGGCTTCTTGTCTGGGAAAAATAAGAAAATGGAGTCACCACCCAAACAAGAAACAAACTGAAAAGAAGCTGCTGATATGACGAAAGGTAAGGTGATGAAAAGATCAAAAGACGCCAAAAATGTTGAATCTGCCAGCTCAAATGAGAGATGAGAAAGATGAAAGAATGATGAGAGATGAGAAGATGAATGTCGTTGAAACGCCAGGGACAGAAAAATTCTATCCCCGGCAACGGCGCCAAAAAATGTTGTCGCACAGATTGTCACGACAACGCTCAGATCAGGGGTTGTCGCTCTGATCCATGATCTCTCCGTTTAAGCCTATCTCCCACGGCTAAGGGGGGTAGACCCTGTAAGAAAGTGGAAGACCAACTATGAACCAGTTGGTTTGGGAGACACGAAAGAGAATAGCACTAAACGGATTTGTTTAAGCTAATGGACCAATGCCTTATGGGTTTGATGTTTAAACGATTACTTACTGAATGCTGTAGAAAAGTAAACCATATAGAGCAATCATTTACATCAAACAACTCGAACGATACAAGATATCCAGTAAATTCACAATGTTTTAACAATCATCCAGCAGTTTTGACACTTCGAAAGATAAAGCTTGACATATAACCATGTAAATTTGAACATTAACCAGATATTACATTCATGATCCTTCAAGCATGCCAAATCACGTAAAAGATGATAAACATTACTCAAAATTTTAGCCTCGGCAAGAAAAATAGAACGTGATAAATTCCCAAGCTAAGACTTCATCTGGCAAAATATTTCCCAAAAAAAAATTTATGATAAAATGAAATTTTAAAACTAAAACAAAATTTAAAATTTTAATCTAAAGTCTAATAAAAAGAAATTTTTATTGTCTTTTTATATTAATATTTTTTTTTGATTTTTCAAAGAATTTAAAAATTCTTATTGATTTTTTTAAATTTTCAAACAAAACAAAGCTTTAAAAAAAAAAGAAAATGAAAATCTAATCTAACTTTAAACTAAAACTAAAAAAATCTAAATCTAAAATCCTAAGCTAAAACCCTAAAACCCCTTTTTTATGAATTTTATTTTTTTATATTTAAAATCAAACTTTAAAAAACTATTGAATCTAAATAATCTAAACATATGCTACGCAAAAAATAAAAAATAAATAAATAAATAAAAACCCCTAAAATCTAAACGAAACTTAAACTACGCATATATTTCAAACACTAAACTAATACATTAACAACCTAAAAAAAAGGAAAGAATTTAATCACACAAGTTTGAAGGCCCTACGCATGTAATTGAAATATAAAAAAGGTTTGACACGCATTCAGTTTGCTGCGTATACAGGCTGGCTCATAAAAAAAGGAAAAACGATTTTCTTACTGTGCGTTCCCAGGTTTTGTGAATGCCGGAGTGATGAGGACATAGCACAGAGGGGCAGGAACGAGCAGCAGCGTGAAAGGGTAGCCTATGCAGGTAATATTACAGTTTTTTGCAGGTTTGCAATGCGTGGGTAAGGCAAGGAACGACAGCGGCAATGATGCGGGTTTATGTGTAGGAGAAAGAAGCCGACAGTCATGAGGAGAACGCAGGTCAGGCAATGACAAGAAGAAACGCAGGATTAGCAAGGGTTTGCAGGTGCGTGCAACAGGGTTTGTTTGCAGGATGGATTTTTGAGGAGCAGCGTGAATGTAACAACGTGAAAAAGCAGCAAGACTGCTAACTGAGTTGGACAGAGGTGGAAAACGCATGGAAGTTGCTGCTACGTGGGAAGGATTTGGCTTATGGCTGGAAATATCAGCGTGGAGCAAGGGACAACCTGCCAAATCGAAATTTACCATACGTATATAAAAATAACGTGAGTTTGTTGTGTGTTCAGGTGTGTTAAACATTGAATATAAGTTGTTGCGTGAGGTGGATAGAGTCACGATGGAGCTGAAGATGGCGTACAACACTTGTGCGAGGGTTTTGAGAAACAGCAGCGTGAATAATGGAGGATGGAATGAGCTGAGTGAGTATGGACAGCAACCTGAGGACGCAGCAGAGAAATGCCAGCAACGGATGGCAGTGTGGGGATTTGAAAAACGATTTTGCAGTCCTTGGAAAAATATTCCAAACCCCAGAAGCTAATATTAACGAAATCGATGTGAAAAAAATTTCCAGATCTGAAAACCCTCGGACAACGAAACAGCGACCCTGCAAAACTTAATTTTTCCACAAGAATTTTATCTCAGATCTGCGAATGGAAAACAAAATCTGGAAAGTATATGCAAAATTTAAAATGAAACTGAAAAACCCTAAACCAAGCAAAAAAAATTTACAGTATTTACAGACTGAAATCTCTTAAGCAGCCAGATTTATCAATAATCATAGTAATATCATTAGAATTTAATTTTAATGTAAAACGCTTCAGAAAACCCTACATGCATTCATAAAAAAAATAAATAA
>APFE030458755.1:0-12949 GCA_000404065.3 Pinus taeda
CATATTTATACATGCTGAAGCATCCAATACCATGGACTGAAAAAACCATCACGTCCAATACCATGGACCAAAAAACCATCGATCCAATACCATGGACCGAAAACCATCGCGTCCAAAAAACATGTGCGAAATCATGCACAAAACCATAGGTGGGTCCGCCCAACCTAACATAGGGTCCAAAACCAAAATTTTCCGGGGCGCTGCCTCGGACCCCATAAAGTGGGGTTATGGGTACCCCTCAAACCCCCTGTTAACTATGTGGAAAGAATATAACACAACCCAACATATGACCCCTGCTCCGTTCCACACTAATAATTCTGCTCAGGTCCTCCATAGTGAGGAGGAAAAGAAGGGGGGATAGTGGGCATCCCTGCCTGAGACCTCTCTCTGAGAGAAAAAAAGGAGTTGTCGCACCATTTAATAGGACACTGAAGGCAACATCCATAATGCAACACATAATCCATCTAATATATGAGTAAGGAAACCCTAGATGAGTTAGGAGCAATCTGATGTAGAGCCAATTTGCTTTGTCAAAAGCCTTTTATAAATCAACTTTTAATATCATTCCTTTCAATTTCCTCAAATGGACCAAATGAAGAAGTTCCTGTTCAGTGCCAATTGCCTCATGAATTTGTCTATGTTGGAGAAATGCAAATTGTTCAGGGGATATGTAGGCTGATAGGATAGGTTTCAGCCAATTAGCAATGATCTTGGCAATAATTTTATATAGGCAGTTGCAAAGGGATATGGGACGGAAGTCATTGTAGGAAGTGGGATTATTAGATTTCCGTATGAGGGCTATGAAATAGATTTGATGGCCGAGGACAATTTTCCATTCCTTCTGTAGTCCTCCACAACTTTAAACAAGTCATCCCCTAGGATCTCAAAGAAAGCAATATAAAATTCAATAGACCACCCGTCCAGGCTTAGACTCTTATCCTTCTTGAACCATTTGATAGTAGCCTCAAGCTCCTCCTTCGTCACTTCTTTAATAAGGTCTTCAGCATCCTCCTGATCCATAAATCGAGGGAAGAGTTCAGTTGTACGCATGACTGCCAGTATGTTTGCTTCCCGTGGAGCCCTATATATATTTTTAAAGTGAGAAGTAGCAAGGTTTGCCAGATCCCTGTATGAGGTAACAGGTTGTCCCTGTTCATTTTGTAGCTCCCAGATAGTGTTGATGGCTTTCCTGCCATTAGCAAACTTATGGAAAAATTTGGTATTATCATCTCCTTCTGTAAGCCATATCGCGCTGCTCTTGAGCCTCCAACTTTCTTCCTTATCTTTCAGGATTTGTGTCCGCTTCTTGATGAGGGTGGACAAATGTTCTTTTTGTTCCTAAGATATGTAAGTGCCATCCAAAGAAGCTTCAAGTATGGAGATAGTCTGTTCCACTTCATTCAGAATATTATCGGCATCCTTCATTTTCTTATGTGCCCAAGTCTTTGAGATACCTTTTAGTTCCTTCAATTTTCGAACAAAACCATCAGTGTTATCCTCATCTTCCTTGATAGGATGTGTTTGCCAATAATCAGTTACAAGCTGAATATATGTAGGATCACGGAGCCAAGAAGAATTGAATTTGAATGATGCTCTGTTCCTGTGAATGTTGTCATCCAGCTCCAAAGATATAGGGCGGCGATCAGATATGCCCCCCGATTCGACCCATTGCCTGATACGAGGGTGGGCATTTAACAATGTTTCCTTGATGAGGAAACAGTCCAGTCTTCTTGCCAAACTGTGTTCTCCACATCGATTATTTGTCTATGTATGTTGAATCTTAGCAGTTGGAATATCCATCCAATGATGATCCTCCAATAGGCTAGTGATGACTTCAGTTAAACCATCTACTTGTGCATCGTTTCCCCGTGATTATCTATACCCTAAGGAGAAGTTCAAGTCACCACCGAGGATAATGTTATCAGCCTGTAAGATAGATGAAACTAATAGCCTTCTCCAGTAATTAGCCCTATCCAAACAAGGTCCATATACATTTATGACTCTGAGTTCAGTCTCCAAGGATGTGGAGTATATGTCAGCACCAATAAAACCACTTCCTCCCCAAATATTTCTGCGATCAATTGTCTTATCCTTGAAACCAATAGCATTGCCGCTAGATCTCCCAGATGCATCCAGAGCATGAAATGTCCAACCCGACATCAAGGATTTCAGCATAGAGTTTAGTATACCAGCCGAACATAAGGTTTCTTGTAGAAAAATAATGTCAATCTGATCAGTTGATAGAAGTCTCCTGAGGGCTAGTTTTTTCTAAGGGCTAGCTTCCTAAGGGCCACCTCCTCTCCCGCTGTATGCCTGGCTCTAGTGATATTAGAGGGGTGACCCCTTGTGGGTCTATGAGAGGCAGGGGTAGCCTCCAAATCCAAACCAATAGCATCTCGACCTCGATCCCTGGATCTAGAGCATAGGGGATATCTAGGAGAAGTGGAATAAGAAGGGAATGGAGGAGGTTGATGTGAGGTCGATGAAGTAGATAGATAACATGGGGTGAATATACGGGGTGGCTGGGGTAGGGAGCAAGATAGGGAAGAAGATAGAGCCTAACCAGGAGGGCCCAGAGATAGGTGCATCAAGGAAGATGTGATGGAAGAGAGGGGAGGGTGTGAAAGGGGCACATATGCATTATAATTTAAATGGGATGCATATGATACAGTAATTCCAGATGAAGGAGTAACAAGTGAAAAGGGTAATGAGGACATACCTGATGAGAAGATGTCACCCAAGGTAGCTCTGGACCTCGTCAATGGAGGAGAGGAAGGAGGAATGGAAGCTTTACTCCTCTTTTTCTTGCCAGAATCTGTAGTAGCCCCCTTAGTGTCTTCAATGGATTTGATGATTTTTTCAGATTCAACTTCCATATCAACCTATAGTGGAAGGTCCATTGGAGGTTCTAGATCCATATCTTGTGCCAATTTCTTGTCCTTGCGAATGAGAGGATAGTCTCTATATAAATGACCAACCTTATGACATCTCCTGCAATGATATGGTATGCCTTCATAGTCAATTAATTGCTTACGATATGTATTCCTCCATTGTATAGTGATGTGCTCCTGTAGGCCCCACCTGGTGTCCAAATTGATTAGGATCTTGGCATGGGCCATCATGCCATTAGTCTGATAGGATTTATCATACTCCATGTAAGTGCCGATAGAGTTACCAATCCTCCTAAATATATCCTCATACCAATATTGCAGAGGAAGTTCCAGAAGCCGAATCCAGACAAGTCCAACGCCAATTTGCTCAGTCTCAGGGTCAAATAGAGGCATCCATCGTTTTTAAAGAACCAGGACATGTTCAAAATGCCAGTAGGAGGATAAGACCCAATTAGTATGAATAGCCCGAGCAAATCTCAAAGCAAACAACCCCCTCACGAAGGTCTGGACGAAAGGGATATCCACCAGGTGGTGCCCCCAAACCTCAGATGCCCTAGTCTTCAATCGAGTAGCCGTGTAATTTCTTCCTCTGATACGACCAACCAAAACCATGTCGGAAAAATCCATAGTATCCCCCTACTGAATGTCTTCTTCTAGTCTGAGAATGATATCATTCGCCTTGGTCTTGAAGCACTTGCATTTCTTGTGGGGTCTGGAGGCCGCGTGGTGAGACTGTTCCGAAGCCCTCTCCAAGTTAGGGTCAGAGGACTCGGGGTTAGGGTTAGGGTTTTCCGAATTAGGGCTAGGGTTTGGTGGAATAGTAGGGATGGAGTCAGATAACAAAGGGACTGATGTGAAACTGCCAGAAAGCGGAGTAGATGCAGTCGGTGGTGTAGGGTCTGCGAGCAAGGGGTCGACACCAAAAACAACAGCCAGTGGGTTGAACGGTAGGGTTTGCACGCTAGATACAGGGGGTTCCAATTCAAGGGAGGGGTTAATGCAGCCTGTAACAAACCTTAGAGTAGTAGTAGACAATCACTGCTAAGTAGGAGGCTCATCCGGAAGAACAACAGGGGATGAATGCAATGGACCAGCAAAGGGAAAAGCTTCAAAATTTCTAGGAAAGCCTGTGTTGAACATAGCTTCAGATGCGGAGTACGTGGCCTGCCAGATGGAGTATTCTTTTAGCAGTTCTTCCAAGTAATCAAAAACATCGAGGTCGATATTGACAGCTGCATTGAGAAAAGAGGCGACCTCGAACAAGCTGGCCAATGGAAAGCACGCCAACAGTAATGGATGCCCTGAGAAAACGACGGGGAGCAGTAACAACTGCTCAAGGGCAGAAATTACAAGGAGTGAAATAGGTAAACGATAACCCCGACAGGTTATGACAGGTGAGCAACACAACAGGAAACATGAACCGTAAATGGCAAGGGTGAACGACAAGGGTGAACTAATGCCAAGGGTAACTGCATTGTCTAGTTGACTACTGCAGTACCCTATACTTCATCCAAAACCCTCGCAAAAATATAGCCACAAGCACTCCATCTCTCCTGGTGGCATTTAAACTTGCTCACCTAGGGGGATATTTTCATTTGACATTAGAATTGTTTGTTCATGTTTACCTTTTTTTTTTAATTGAGTTTTGTATTACCTTATAATGTCAACATAAATCATCAAAATCATCACAATTAATACAATGTTTAATCTCAATTTGCCTAGAGGGAAACTAGATTTGTTGATTGTTAACTGAAATTTAAGTATAACAAACTAAAAGAATCTATTGTTGAAAACCACTAAAAGTACCATGTACTGAACAACATAAAGAAGAAAATTAACTAATTGAAGACATATCATGGTATCAAGAGTCTAAAGAGGTCACTAGAGGTTGGTCCTAGGTGCATGTACCAATAGGAGTAGGAGATTTTAGTTCACATTGGAGATGAATTTCTATGTGAGTTATTCGGGCATCCAAAATAGCCAGACAAGAGTGTCGATATTGTTGCATTTGCTTGATTTCATTCAAGGAAGAGATGATATCATTACCATCTTCATGCTTCTCTTTCAAGACCCTGCCCATAAGAGTATTCATCTACCAATGGAAGATGATAGATTTCATGTGCTAGTTTTGTCTTCCCCTCGTATGTCTAGGGTTAGGAACCCAATTGGCTACCTCATTTATCTATTTGAAGCTGGAATAAGCTTGAGGACTTTGATTTGACATATTTCTTCGCAAATTTTAGGGGGGATAATCGAATGGAAGATAGTTGCAACTTCTTAGGCACGGGCTTGGGCATGCAACCTGCTATGGGGCCTCTGCCTCTAGCTCCTCAACAATTGTACATTTGATTTTGAGGCATATTGCACCAAAAGGAGGAAAACCATAGAATAAAACTATCCCACAATAGCCAAGGATTGGGAGGAATGAAACTAAGAAGGCGGAGAGAAGGAAAAACCAAAAGGCATTGGGAATTCTGAGGCACCAGATCCATTAAACATATGAGGAACATCAAATCAAAAGGGTTGATGAAAAACTCCTGGAAAGGTCACGCGCTCACCAGGAAACATCGTAATGCAAGCTAAAATTCACCCTAGTAGAATTTAAGACATAACCACCAAGATTACACCAAAGAGAAACAAAACTAGAGAAGGAATTAATTGAGCCATCAGAGTAATACAATATGATTATATATTTAGACCACTTTAGCTATCTTGGCAAATTCACATGCATTGATGACAGGGTGATGCCAAAACTATCTCAATATCCAACTCCAGTGTAGTTTGCAGAGTCGTGAAGCATGAAGCCATTGTGCACCCATAACTTATATCTACACCAATATCCGACATCTCATGTGAGTAGCAGGTACTTCTAGACTGAGTGGTAAAGTTGGCTTGCATGCAGAAATATGTCACATCCACTCCATTGCCAAAGACAAGTGACCATGTTTCAGAAAAATTCCATGAACTATGCCATGGATCTAAAATCATTTTACCACACACAAAACTGCCACTTCTAGAATGTCAAGAGAATTGTCCCACCTGTGATGAGGGAGGAGCCCAAGCACACCAGAAAATTGGGAGAGCAAGTTTCTCCTCATAGAGCAATCGAACAAACGAAGTGTTGACATGGTAATGAAATAAGTGGGAATGGTTCACATGTGTATTGCATGGTGCGGGATGGCCATGCCACCTTCCTCCATTAAATGTTATGGGAAGTGGTGGGCTCCGCCCCCAACCTCCAATGTAACATCGCCCATCACCTATTCAAGGGCATTGTTTACCTAATTAAAAAAAATGACATTAGAATTGTTTGTTTATCTGTGTTGTGAATGTTTTACATTAGAATTATTACTTGTTCAAAGGAACATTTGATAATAGAATTTCTTGTTTGTTTCTGTTTTGAATGCTTGATATCAGAATTGTTTGTTTCTTTGTGTTTTCAAAATTTTATACGTTAAAATTATTTACTTGCATTTGTCTTATTTGTATAGTTTAAATGGTGTATAGATATTATTTGACATTAGAATTGTTTTCTTGCTCGAAAATGTTTGAGAATAAAGTTATTCCCACTCCCCCCCCAAACCATTTTTTACTAGAGGAATCAACAACTAAGTTGGTCTCGTACTTGTGTAACATGGGGTCAATTACTACTTTTACCACTATAACCCCTAGGTGTACCACATTGTCTGCAACACACAGTCACAAGTAAACTTAGGAGATTTTGGAATCTCATTATACATAACACTTCATTTTCAAGGTGATTTCCAATTGAGCTACCTCGAGGGGATGTTCATTTCCCCTTATTATTATTAAGTTTGTGTTTTTTCCCATCGTCGTATTTTCTCCATGTTTTAGTGCTACTAGTAAAAGAAATTATCTTTTATTGAGTTCTTACGCTTGTGCTAATTGTGTCCATTGTTATCCATTACATGCTGCTTCTCTTTATAAATTTATAGCATTTTATGATTGTTCATGACTTAATATGCATGATTCTATCATTATATAGATTTGGAAGAATGATTTTATTCTTATACAAAGTTATCACACAATTTAATTTTATCGATATTAATAAAAAGTTCAGTAAAAATATTTAAGAATAAACTTACAAAATGTCATTTAATAGAATTATTTGATTTAAAACATTAGTCAAATTGTGCAATCATTGATTGAATATTTTAATCAAGTTTGGAACCATGTTTAATTAACATATTGTATCTAGATGTACAACAAACTATTCAACTTGAAGAAGAGTTAAACATTATATGGCATTAATGACTATAAGTTTTTGTAATGACAAATCAATTAATTAAACGATTTCATACAATTAAAGTTGAATATTATATGACAACTTCAAATTTAAATGAGAGATACATCTCAAAATTAATTTAAAAACAAGAAAATCATTAATAATGCCCATTATTGACCTACTCATAATACATTTTATGGATAAAACAATAACAACATGAACATGATATGAAAAAACGTAATATACATATCGATATACATCTCATCAAAATCAATAAGAATGTTATATATACATCTAATGTCAAATATATAGAAATCAATATACATGTGAAATGCAATTGCTAGCTAAGTCCACCACCAATGTTGGAGGCATTAGTACCTCCACTACTAGAAGTAGGAAGTCTATCAATACCCATAATGAATAATGATTATGAAGGTAGAGTATTACATGTGTTTCTATCAAGAGGTATAACCTCTTAGATGGGCATATCCCATAAAATATCGTGAATATCTGGTGTTGGAGATGTAACATATGTGGAGGAGGAGGAGTTGGATTGATAGAAGGTATAATTAGTGGTGTATGTGGAGGATGAGGAGATGATGGATAAGTGGATGGTTTATTTGTTGATGCATGATGAGAAGGAGTAGGAGGAGGTGGTGGATAGATAGATGGTTCAACTACATGTGGAGAATGATGAGGGAATGTTGAGGAAGATGAGGGGATGTCAGTTAGTTTTGTGTAAGACTAGGTACTGGAGAATCTTGTGGTGGAGGAGGACAAGGGGATATAGTTTGATTTGGTGTAGGATCCAGTGGTGGAGGAGGACAAGGGGATGTAGGTCAACTTAGTATAGTACTAAGTGGTGGATAATTAGGAGGTGTAGGATTAGGATCATCACCCTTAAAGGATGGTCTAGATCAATCAAAATGATAACCATCCCTCAACCTTTGAGGTAAATGGTGCCATAACATGATACATCAATGGAATCATACCACAAGGAAGTGTCACCCATTGTTATAAAACTCTAGTTCCTATATGATTCATCAGACGTGCACATGTGCTAGTCCTACCTAGTAATTAGACTACATATGAAATTCATCACTTGAGTTTGAACCCCATAGTTTGGTCTGCATGGCATGCAAATTCTATGTACTAGAGGATGTTGATCTACCTCACGCATATACTAATCTAGTTTGGGGGGATTATCCCCAACATATGTGTCAATATCCACAAAATAATAGACAATAATAATAAGATAATTGAAATAAAATGTTACAATAAATTACGTTAGCATTAAAGAAGAGAAACAAATATGATAGACTTATAAAAACATAACAACAGTATTACCTCGACCATATAGTGGCTTAGAGAGAGTAAATAGGATGTTTAAACATCCTCTCCAATTGATCCTTGTGTATGGGTATCATACAATATCAAGGACAAGATTGTCCTTTCTAGCTACAAAATCGGAAATCTCTCTACCAACTTGAGTACTCAACCACTTCGTTTGGCTCCTTTTGGGAAATAACTACTCTTGCATGCACATATGAGGCCTAGGATGGAAGTGGGGTATTGTTAGTCAAGTGGCATGAAACCTCTTAAAAAATAAAGTAAATGTACCTAAAACAACATTTGGGAAGAATAATCTCCCATCAAAACAAAGTGTCAATGATCCAAATAAAAAAAAATTGTTGCAAAAATATCCCTAACCGCCAAATTAGATAAGGGATCTGAGCTAAGATATCTACATAGGATATCAAAGGGAAATTAATGTGCTTCCCATTAGAGGTAAAGTGTGTTAGTGCCATGACAATAAGGGTTAGGTTCCTAACATCGTTAACAACAAATCAATCTACCCACAATTGGCCACCAACAATCTAGAAGTCCATAGCATGAACAATGTATGGGTTGAGAAATATCTACAATTACGCTCATGGAACATTGGGTGGTAGATTAGGGAAGTGAGGCCAAACCTCCCCCCTCCTAGAAAACCTAGCGAAAACAATAAATATCCTCCTCCATGAGTTGATACCACTTATTGAGATCAACCTTGAATGCCTTCCTAGCATGATCAAATAATAAATCAGTTGTTGTAAAAATGGTGAGTTCTCCTTGAGGGATATAGCATCCTCAAAGGTGAAATATGGTGAGGGATCCTCTCCCTCTCCCTCTCTCTAGTCTACCACTTCTGTACAAATTTGTATGTGTCAACCTCCTCCTACTGCTACTCTTGTTTTCACCATTTTCATCTATGGCTAAAATAAATTGAATTATATAACACACACATATATAACCACGATGTATTTATCATAACTAAAAATAATTTATGTTTGCAAAAATAATGTGGTAAAGTAATTGATGTGCCTTTAGTAGTCCATACACATTAACTACAATGCACTATATCATAAAAACAAGCACTACCATAGACATGGTGCTTTATGTTAATTGGTGCACTGGTATGGTTACAATGAAACATCATATGTGGTACATTGTTGTAGTTACAATTCTTCATCACATGTCGAGCACCGATATTACTTTATTAATTGAATGCACTGTTGTGACAATTTTTTTAATATAAAATTCAAAAATTATGCATCAAATAAAACATTTAGTGCATTATTTCTTCAAAAGGTAATGCACCCTACAAATAGTGCATTATTTCTTCAAAAGGTAATGCACCCTACAAATAGTGCATTACTTAATGTGCCCTCCAAACAATGCTTCCTGGTATTTGAATCATCAATGTTCCTTTAGTAATACAACACACTATAATTCAATTTTTAAGTATAAAACTCTAGAGAACTTTAGCTAGTCTACAAAATTTTAGTGCATGGTTGTTGGTGATGTACATTTTCAGCGGGGTGCCATGTTAAACAAAAAACATTGTTATTACCACGATGATCCATGTTGTTTGTTGCATCAGTTGAAATGATACACATAAATATTTGGTTGGTGAACTAGGGAATTATGTTCTCTATAATGCACTAGACATGTTTGAAACTTTATGTAGTGCACCACGACATGTTTGGTAATTGGGAACCTAATTTGAGTTAGTGTGGTTTGTTTTTAACTCACCATGACTGGAGAATCCCTTTCAATGCACCATGGTAGTGCCTTCTGTATATTTATAGGAACCATCAATAATGGGTCAAATGCAAGTTGAATAAGTCAATCACACGATATGTAATTTTATAAATAAAAAAATGAAAAAAAATCTAAATTTAAGGCCAATTTTGAATTTTAATCTTGTGAAATTGA
This sequence comes from Pinus taeda, assembly GCA_000404065.3. Taxonomy (NCBI): domain Eukaryota; kingdom Viridiplantae; phylum Streptophyta; class Pinopsida; order Pinales; family Pinaceae; genus Pinus; species Pinus taeda. Next base: position 10,396 of record APFE030458755.1, read on the forward strand.
AAATAAGATGATATTAGCCAATGTATTGGTCTCTTCCCGTGAAAGGATGCATGGTTGAACCATAGAGTAAAAATGAAAATGTACATTATTTTCCAAAAGTAAAAAATAATAAGATCAACAGGTAAAGTTGTCGAACCAAGGAAGGATCGCAATAGAGGACTAAAAATGGGGCAACCATCTAAATATATTGAGCATCGATGCTTATGGGATAGACTGGAAGCACATAAAAAATAATTTTGTAATAATGAAACTCGGTTTAGTAATTATTTACTTATTTATTATTATTATTATTTTACCCTATTTTACTGCACCCAATAGTAAGATACTTCAAGATTCCTTTTACTACACACTGATATGGTTTTTAAAATTTACTAACATAGTGCACTAGAAACATAGACACATTTGTGCATTTAAGAGTAATATGACACACCAACAAGTTATATTCTTTATGAATAATAAAAAAATATGTTTTTCAAGTGAACAATAATGTTTGCAATGCGTTAATATCATACACACACTCGTGCATGTGTATATTTACACCATTAATGTTTTATGGGTTTTAATTTTTATTTTTAAATAATAATAAAAAATTGATGTGATCTAGTGGATTCTTCTCACATGCACTAATGCTCTTTATTACTTTTGAGCACCATTATGCATTTATACAATTTAAAAAAAAAATGATACATTAGTATTTAAAAATAATAATGGTCATTGATGCACTTTATTTACGAGCACCAATGCATTTGTTTCTCAAGAGAATTAGGGCATTCACATGATTAAGGTGCATTTATAAAAAAAGCTCTGCAAAAACCTGCCAGCTCTATTAATAACCTTTGGTATAAATAGAGAATTGATAATTTTTTTGGGATTTTCGTAAAAACCTTCATTATAAGTTGTTCTCCATATAGTGATGGATTTTATATATATTTTCATTATCCTCCCTATCCACCATCCCACGAAATTAATGAATTACTCTGATAATTTCTCCTACGTTTACCATTTTGGGTTCCTTAAATATATCACTAAAGTATTACACCCCTGGGTCTACCAAACCCTTGAAGCTTATCTCCTTCTTATTTAGATAGTTCCCAAATGGTATTATGAATTCTATTAAAGCCCACATAACTATGGAAAATTTTGGTTTCTAGTTCCCTTGCTTGATCTAAATGGCCCTTTTATTTATTTTCCAATGATTCTCCTTATTTAACAAAAGTTTACAATGTTTGGATTATAGAAGTTTGATACTATTTAACACTTCTATACTAAAAAACCCTTGAACAATTTCTTTAAAAAATTTATCCATATTATGTTCGATATCCTTCAATTGACTATCTCTATCCCTATACCTTTTCCCTGAAAAAAATGCAACCTTATCTTTCACCAATATTAATGAGCTAGTAAACTGAGAACAAGTAGAATAATCTAAATTTCCATCATAGTGCATCTATGAAGCTTTCATTGAGTCCTATGACTCCTATTCACTAGGTTAACTAATATTATGCTTGAAGGGGGCCTCAAACTTCAAGGTGTCCTAACTCAATTCCAACATAGATGGGAAGTGATATGAACATTGAGAAGAATCAACCCATGTTCTATACTTTTGCACCTTTTCCAATAATGCATGATGTACTAGAAACCTATATAATCACTTGGAAACCCCCTTCCACACTTGATTTTTTATTTGACCATGTAGGATTCAACTTAATAGGTTAAACATCAACCAACTTGCCTTCTCAAACTATTCAAGAAATGATTTTTTTCCAACTTGTCTAGTCTTACTATGGTACCCCAAATCTCACCTTTATTTAGAGTGAGATTAGATCTAGCCCCATGGTCATATTTTCAACCTTTATCCATTGTGAAGATAGAAAATTGGCCCACAAATTTGTTTTCCCTTATAAGGTCCACGCATATTGAGCAAAGTGAATTCCATGCAAAGCTTCTAGTTAAAAACCTCCATACATAGACCTAAATGCACAACAATGGTGTTCATTAATGGAATGTTCTAATTCTAGCTAGTAATGAAGCCACTAGAAAATCCTTCTCAATCCAATGTCGAGAATTCCCATCACAAAAAGGAATTATTTATATCTCTCGATACGGTAACCCATTTTCACATAGTTTCCTAAATAAAAATCACTCCGAGCTTATTTATGTCCACCAACCATTCAAAAATAAAATTCATTTGGATTCCCCCCCCCCCAAGTCACAAATGTTAATGGATAGGATCAACATAGTTTAACCCCACTATGGGTTATCCCTACTCTAAGAACCCTAGAAATAAGTTTCCACCTACCTTGATTAACTTCTTTAACTTTTGTCTCGTGTGCGTGCTTCATATTATATTTTATACTAAGTTTTTGACCCCTAGGGTCCTTTAGAATATCTTATCCCAAACCCCATGAACTAGAGAGACATGAGAGGACGTACAAAGTCTTAGGTGGAATGTTCACCTCCTCTTTTGCAAGGAGAGTGAAACCTAGGAATGATTCTCTCATCAGGGTTATCTCCCCATCAAATTAAGGGTTCAAGTCATGGGATAGGTTAACAA
>APFE030458757.1:12524-25877 GCA_000404065.3 Pinus taeda
CATCAAATAAATCTTTCTTTCCAACGAACACTTTTATTCTGACACTTATAGTGAAATCATGGGCAACATTATTTAGGTCAAAAGGCCGAGTGGGGAATTTAAATATCTGTAGAGACGTCACATTCTCCACTTCAGCGAAAGTGTGTCCTACATCGAACAATGAGAAGGCCCCACAAGCTACAGGAAACTGAGGCCATATGGCCTTCTCCTTTTCTTTTAGTTCTTTGGTTAGGCCGCCTTCTGAGCAAGTCTGATAGGAAATTTCCCTAGCCAAAAGCTTGTCGGGGACATACAGAGGTAGGACATGTGGAGGTACAGTGCTCCCAAACACTCTAATATAAGTGAACCATTCTTCCCCACACCATCTTGCGACGGGGATGATGTCTATTTGCGCTTCGGGTGAGCACCTCGGGGGTTCTTCACCATACATCATCCTATATAGGGGTAAAATGAGCCCATGGCAAATCTGATAGAAGTGAGGGGCAAACTGTGAATCCCATAATATTTTGTGGTAAACATGAATTATAGGCGACGGGTCTTGGGTAGTCCATTTCCAACCCATAGTTGGAAATTTAGATACATAGCAAATAGAATCCATAATGTAAGCAGCCAGATAAAACGGAGGATAGACCCTTTGTGACGAGGATCTCTTAGAACGGTAATTCATAACAGCAGTGAACAAATTATCAGAACATATTTTGGCCCAATCCACGAGATCGGCATTTGTGGCAGCTTCTATGAGTGGTAGCCATTCAGCTGAAAATTTATTTATGTCTGGCATCCCAAACAGCCTGCAGAGCATGGTTGCAGCAAAACAATATGGAGAGGTGAGAGAACTTGTGCTATACTTACCATTTTTATCCTTTTTTAGCGGCTCCTCTCTTCTGGTCCATTCTTTAGTGGTTTCTGCCAGGTTTGTGTTCTCTGCTACAAATTTCTAGACAAATTGCATGTTGTAGGTCGTCTAAGGCTCCGGAAGATGGTACATAAGCTTTAGGTCTTGCGCGGCGAATGATCCTATGAGCCCATGCCCTGGAGCCTTGAATTGTCTGCCTTGCAACTCTGCATTGTCGAGTATCCATTTGATCATATCTGCATACGGAAATATCTTGGGTGTAGCTGTTATTCGATGGAGAAATGAACAAGCCAGCTCTTCTAAGGATGCCTCGAAAGAGTTTGGCGATCCCGCGGTGCTATCGGCCTTCATTACTCTGGGATTTTCCTCCTCCTGCAGCCTATACATGCCTTCCCAGGTTGAAATTCCTGCATCCCTATCCTATGCAGTGTCTGTGTACAAGGGCGCCATCTCCTTTGCCTATTCCTTTGCCTCGAAGCCTTGGGCATTATTCTTCTTTCCCATTTGCTTCTGCGTTCAGCTTTTTGAATGTTCTTATCTCCTAGTTCCTGCAGATTACAAGCGAGGTGGAAATGACTGATTGAGAAGGTGATGAGAGAGTTTTAAATGCAACTGATATACTAAATATGCCACCTTACGTGAAACAATTCTTGAGCAAAGCACGCGTCTTTATTTCATTAAATAACTGACAACTAACCAACTTACTATCATTAAAAGCGCATGATTTGAAGTCAGATTATGGTAAGTGGTCTATCTTTGAACGGCGTGCCTCAAAGATTTGTGGTTAAATGATTCATGATTCGCTTTATGCTCTATCGAAGATCGTGCCATCGCAAGGCGCGTTTATCGAAAATCGCCAGATCGCAGAATGTGTCATCGCGGCGATCGCAATATCGCAGGTCGCAACGTCGCAGGTCGCAGCAGTTTGATGTTTGTTAAGTATTGTCATTTCATTTCTGCTATGTGCGGTCTTGCAATCGGTGTTATCGCAGATCGGGAGATTTTGAGGTTTTTTTATATGGACACTACTTATTGCGACGCGATGTTAGGCTTAACGTTGGGGGGCCTTGCGCATTAAAGCAATTTCTTAAAGACCTTTTCCCCATCGTAGACTTAGGTGAAAATATTTGAAAGACTACTTTTAAGCCTGCGATGGTATCTTTATTTTGAAGGAGGAAAATTTGATTTTTTCTCAAAATTATACTAGGGGTCCCCTATTCATTTAGTATTTTCGGTAGATAGCTAAATGAAAAAAGGGGGGGTTGTTGCTGGCCACAACATGTTGGAGATGCAGAGAACCCCACTACCACAAAAGCTGGTTGCATAAGGCAAGAATGGAACATCTAGAAAACATGTAGGAAGCATCCATTATTGGAGAAGTGGAGAGACGCATACCCAAAATTAATGCTACCTTCGATGATCATCAAGAAAAATATCAACCCACCATGATTAAATGTGAAGGTATGATTTCTAAGCAACAGGTTTCGGTTTTATTTGATCTTGGTGCTAACTTAAGTTATCTTAGTCCTAAAAGTGATAGAAAAGTGTCAACTATAGAGGAGTAAGTTTCCAAAACCATGTCTAATTAAACTAGCCACTGGGGAAAGAAAGAAAGGTAGTTGCCAAAAGATGGGGCTCATTGTTAGCTTCCCATGGTAGTGAGTCCTTAAAACAGGTTGAGCAGGTATGACAGATGGTGCAGGGATGATTCGGCATCAAGCATCATGACATGTTGCAGATGGGATAGAGTTTCCATGGACCTGAGCATGGGAGAGGTTCTTGGTGAGTCTAGGATGTGGCAGAATCCGAGAAAGACTAGTGAAGGCATAAGGATGGAAATTCTTATGATTTGAGTGTAACAATTGGACTGATCACCCAACTAGTTCAGGTCATGAGAGCTAGAAGTGTACCAGAGAGATGTTGACATCGGGCAAGCAAGAAGGATAATAGTTCACAGGATGGGACGACACATGATGGAGATAGTGGTTCTACATATGTTGCAGGGATGTTTGCAGTATGTGGAGGAGTTGATATCATGGACCAAGGATGAGACAGTTGCTATTGATGATCTTGGTGGATGGCTACCAGGATGGGATGTTGTCAAGGATGACAACGACTTCAGGTGGAGGAGGATGTAAGGACCTGTGGTTCTTAACATAACCGCCCGAGTGAAGTGCAGTGACTTGTTGGTGAACGAACGAGTGAAAACATGAAGTGCGAGCTCTACAACCAAATGTGCAAAGGACAAGTTAATAATGCGCATAGAAAATAGAGCGATGGTGTTTACATGGTGTGGGGAGTGTTGGCTCAACCCACGGGCCAACTTACACATCAGGGTGACTTGGACAAAGGTCGACCACAATCGAATGGAAATTTGCGAAGTGTAAGGGTGTTTAACATATGGTGGATGAGTCGGCTTGGGCATCTCGACTCACCCTACCATCTATACAAATATAGCAAAGGTTGGAGGCATTTGGCAACAATGAGCTCGATGATCATTCGGTGATACGAAGAGGGAGAAGTGCAAGATGCAGGTCGCAAAAGAGGTGCAGAAAATTGATGCGCCCACTCTTGGGCAAAGGCACACAGTAGCATGAGTTTGTATCTTGGGTGAGGGCGTGGATGAAGATGCCCGGCATTCAGGTGAAGGCATGTGTGGAGACTCAGGTGGGTCGCCTACCCGCCATGCAGAAGCAAATGCGAAGGTGTCCTTGGGTGACTTGGGTAGGTCACCTGCCCTTCATACAAAGAAGTGAAGGGTGACTCAAGTTGGTCGCCCACCCATCAAAACGAAGTTCAGTTGAGGAACGGTTGGCATCTTGTGTGAGGGTGCGCCCACCCAACTCGGGCAAGGAACTTTGGTTGTCACACGAAGGTGTGGAAAGTTGTAAAATTGGCTAAGTATGAGACTTGGTGTTTCCCAAGTATACTTGTAAAGCTTTGTAAACTTTGTAAGGTTCTATAATATATTGTATTCGGATAGACTCACTGTTCAGGGAGTTGCCCCTTCCTTTATATTGTGCAATTGTGTTCTTCATGTATAATTGCTGATGATAATGAATGTGTATGGGTGTTCATTGGTATAAAGGAAACATAATAATTACTTGGTTGAGAAACACAAACTAAGTAGGACAAGTGATTAGGCGTAGTCCATGAACATAAGTATTAGTGAAAAGAAAGTGTTATGTAGTGCCGCACCTCACCAAATACAGTTGAAAGACTACCGTAGGCTTGGGGGCCATGACACATTTCATGAGATTGCAATGGATGTTAAGACCCAAGAGATCTAGTGTACACAAATATTTACATATTTATAATTTCAAGAGCAGAACCTTTTTATTTTGATTTGTAAATTTGAAATTATATCTTATGTTTTATTTTATTTGTTATATTGGTAATTTTGTTGATAGGTATTTCTATCAAAAATAGGTTTAATAAGTTTTTTTCAATTTTATTAGGTGGGTCATAAATATTTAACCTCTATGGAATATGTTAGAATATTTGGTGTTGTATTTTTGATGGTATGCATGGATCAAGATTAAGATTTATATGTGGGTTAGTTATACTCTTCTAATTAATTTGTCTCTTTAGTGAATTCATCCAAAATTCACAAAAAAAACTCAACAATGATATTTCAGTTTAGTTTTGGAGGACCAACATAACATTGAAATAGATTCTTAAAGCTAGTTTTCCATGTCAGCTACTTGAATTGTATCAACATGTCTAATATATTCAAGATAAATATTTTTTAGTTTATAAAGTTATTGGATTGTAGTACTTTATCTATTATGTTTTACATGACAATCTTCTATTAAATAAATGAAATTTTTTTGTATATATTTTTGTTGAATTGAATCCGCCGAAGTTTTTAGTTTGTTTATTCAGTGTGGAGGATGATTTTCATGAAGACGAACCAGGGTCAAAAGGATAAATTTCTAATTTATCTCCTAAATACTCAATAAATTGTTGGTCAACAACATATCATCTCATAAATAATTATTATTCGATAAATCAAAAAGGGAATTTCTTAAAGGTAAGGTAATTATATTGAGAAGTCCAAGTCTAATATGAGAAGGCCATCATTTTATTTGTTGAGTTGAATATGTCTTATTATTGTCAAGTGGGTGTAATATCTTTCTTTTGATTGTTAAATTATTATAAATTTAAGCAGAGGAAAGCTAGGTGTGATACCCTCTCTTATGGGTTAAATAATTTTAAATTTAAGTTGAGGAAAACTCGATATGATATGTAATATGAAAAGAAACTATGTTATTAAATAAATTAATGAAATAAATTACTTGAAGGGTGGAGCACCAAGCGAGATTAAGATTCTTGCCAAATCTCATTGAGGAATGGGATAGAGATGAATCTTTCATGATGAAGCTTCTGGATGTGATTCTAGATAAGCTTGGATGGATGGGAGATAAATATTTATCGAATATAAAAGCTTTGAGAGAGATAAAGGAAATATTTTATGACTAAAAGCTTCGTAGGAGATTAAGACGAGATTTTCCAAAAAAGACTTAGGAAAATGGAGAAAATCCATAAAAGCGAGTCTCCGCTAATGGAAAGTAAATCATGAAAGAGAGTATTAAATACCAAGTGCATTGATCAATTGAGGGGAGTTGATCCATGGAAAGAACCTCGACTATGGGAGAATCAAAGGTGATTCATGGTTGGGTGGTGGTGCTTCGCTCTCCAAGTGATGTTTTAGTTGGCTTCACATGCATGGAATGTTTGTATGTTGGTTCCTCACCCTTATGGTTATTTATTTCTTATGAAGTGATTAAATCATGTAGCTCAACTGTATAGATGATTTGTTATTTGTATGGAAATAATGTATTCCTATGTATGTGGCACTTAAAGTATTTGAGTAGAGGTGGAATCATAGTAATTAGTACTTGTGTCAAAGAGTTAGATTACTCATGATCAACTCGATATTATATATGAGTAAAGTTATTATGTGTTGTGGGATTTTATAAGATAATTTGATGCATGTGAAATTAATGTAGTCCAAGTCAAATTTAGTAGAGGAATGTAATATGTGGGTTGATGCAATAATGGATATGTTGTCACTCTTTTAACATAAGTGGTCACTCAACGATGAATTTTTGTGCATGGGATATCTGTAGGATTGAGACAATAAACACAACAAAGTATGTATGTAATGATTTCCTTAATACTACTATAAAGTCATCTACATGAGGTTGTCATATATATTATGTTTGAAATAGCTTAGTTGTGTTAATGGCTTGCATGAGATGGTTTTGTATGGATGCGTGCAGTAATTTATGTTACCTTAATGTAGTCCAAGTTAAATTCATTAAAAGGAACATAATAGGTGAAATTGGTCAGATCATTGATATGTTGCTCTGTCTTTAAACTTATGATCTATCTTGGTTCTTAAGATGATGAAGAGCTATGCATGAGACAGTATGTGTATATAATTATGTAAAGGGTGTAGCCTAAGTTCCAACTATCTATGCTATACGTTTACTTGTGGAATATTTTGTATGTTTCATAACCGTCGTGATCTTACCTATTTTCAATTATGCATATGGGATGGTGATCATGATCCATAGCTATGCTAGCCATAGTAGACTTGGACCAATGTCCATTAATGCTTATAAGGGTTATATCAAAGTTTCGATGGTTGCATGTCATAAGTTTTTGAGATTTAAGCCTAATGGATGATCTAAAGAGTGTGAAATATGGTTCATTATCTTGTTGGTGTTCAGTGTGTAATATTTTGAGTATAGTTGTCGGGATGATCACTGTGTAAACAATGATTGGTTAACTCCACCTGCAATGACCATTGAAATTTAACTATAAATAATAATAAAAGGTAATTAATGTAGCCTAGGGGATTATTTTCTGAGGTAGAGCTTCAAGTTCAAAACCTTTGGCTTATGAGCTAATCTGCCTCTACGGGATATGACCAAGTAGGAGAATTTCTAAATTGTTTGTACCTACCAGATAAGTAAATGTAAAAGAAAGTTGGTTAGAAAAGTTTTATGAAAAGAAAAGAAGAAAATAATAAACCTATAAAGGGTTGAAATCATAATGAGTGCTGCCATACAAAGGAATTATAATTCTTTAAAAAAAGTTAATCTTAAACCTTAAAAGATTTACCTTAAGGTGGGATGAACAAATTATATGTATTCACGTACATAAAATGTTACCTATTGATTGAGAAGAAATAACTGATTTCATAGTTTTTGGAATGCATTTATCGTTACACTACTTATGGAAAAAATTAAGAAGTAAATGAAATAGGTATTTCCAAGGACAAAGTACGCATATTTGTCAACAGAAACCACTAGGGAATAGAGGGTTTGTTAGAGCTGGATCCCGAATGGGCTAATGTGGATTCGAACCCACAATTCGATCGGAACACCACAAACTAGTCATGGGTGGCATATACAATCAGCTTGTTGAGTTGGGTATGGGAATTGTATAAAAATTATAATGGCGTATATGGATCAAACCATTGAAGAGTTGTTGCGGTAGCAGGTAGTAAGGGAACCGGAAGGAGAGAGGAATATACATCGGAAATTGTAAATCAAGAGCTCGGCTCGTGACTCGGCTATGATTAACGTTATAGGCGGTGTGTACCTAAAATTGCGCTGGGCATACAACGGTTTTTCCTCACTAGCTTTATGGTGGTCAACGTTATTCTCTAAAAGTGTGTCGATCGTTCGACTAAAAACATGTCGATTGATCGATTAGAAGCATGTCTATTGGGGTTATCTTGGCTACCGAGAGGAGACAGTTCGGTGAACTTCAATGGCGTTCTCAAAACCGACATAAAGATCTGTTTGACAGTTTGATCAGTCAAACTACTTGCTTGTCCTTTCACGAGTCTTGGCCTGCTGATTGTGTGTAGGGTTTTTACTATATAGCATGATTTTTGCTACGCTCCGCGAGCCAAAATTCTATGAAGAATACGCCTCCCACCTACATAAACGCCGAGATCTTATATTAATGAAATGCCACAAAGAAATTAGATCGGTTTTCCTAGTGCGTTGAGTCCGTGTCCGGCTTGCTCGTTCGGTCAGGTGGGTGGAAGAACGCTAGTGTTAAACCATCAGTGACTCGAGAACCAGATTAGGTTTTACGAATAAAAACAACCATTCATACTGAAAGCCATGAAAAAAGGGTTGGAGCACTATGGGTGCTCGATTTATCACCAAGTTGAAGGTAGGTGAGGTGGGAAAAGCCGAGATTCAATTGCTTTTATGTTGTTTAATGTGGGATAATGATTATCCACTATGATTATCCCTATGATTTCCCTATGATTACAGAACTCTTAGCCTTATCCATGCAATGTTTAGTTGAAAATAAACCTGGAGATAAGATTTATCTAAACTTTAACTACGTGCGCTTTTCCTAGTTAAGCAAGTAAAAAAAAATGGCAGTGTGAGGGATGGTAGTTGGCCACAAAGCCAGTGATATTGTTCCACGAAAGATCGCCGAGAAAACCGTAGCCAGGGGCTCCTGTCACGAGCTTGTAGCTTGTTGTGCCTCTTCGTTAGTGTTGAAGGCCAAACCCTGATGAACCAGTGGTGAACCTACTCAGATCTTTCACACTCTTTCGGCCTATACTACAGCTTCCACGCCTTACAACGGCCTTGGTGTCCCTTCGATCCTTTGGCGAACTTCCTGCGAACTTCGGATGAAAGCTCAACAGAACTACTATCACAGCAGACTTTTTATCAAAGCACAGAGATACTCAATAATGGAAATATAGCATACCCTTTTTATTGCAGATGAACTCAAAGTATTACAGAGAGAAAACTCTTTACAAAGATTGATTGTTGTCGCTTTTACGGGACTATATACCATCCATGAAGAACAAGTAATACCGGAGGCTTCCTGGCGATAGACAAACTCTACCTCATAATTTTATAACAGAAATATACAGACCGACAGAATTTTACTAATGGTTCAGCCACTTTAGGTTCTCACTAGTGCCGAGCACACTAATGCGTAGGCTTCCAAACCACCTATGGACTTGAGTGATTATTTCGTGGTGCAAGCATATTAGACACGCAGGTCCGCAGATGCGACACACAGGTCCGCAAGACATCCCATTCACGTGAACTTTAACATTCTTCCTTTGGGTTCATACGATGTTTTAATATGAATGGATTGGTTGTAAAAATGTTTTTCCTTGGTTGATTGCAAACAAAAAACTATCAATTTTATTTTAGAATCATGCTAAAGAAGGGAACTTCAAGGAATCAAGACCAATACCAAACTGCGCCCTATTACTGCTAGTCAGCTAGGAAAACGTATTAGGAAGGGTTGTTAAATATATGTTGTTCCAGTGGGATTTACCAACACCAAGAATAAAATGACCTCTTTGGAAAATATTCCTGTCATTCAAGAACTTCTTGATGTATTTCCTAAATCAATTCCTAGATTACCATCCAAGTGGGATATTGACTTCACCATTGAACTAATTCGAAGTGCAGCCCGTTATTTAAGGCCCCTTACCGCATGAGCATACCTGAGATGAAAGAACTCAAAATGCAGCTTCAGGAGCTTATGGATAAAAATATACATCCACCCCAATGTGTCCCCTTGGGGAGCACCGTACTATTTATACAGAAGAAAGATGGAACATTGAGATTGTGTATCGATTATCATTAGTTAAATAAGTTGACCATCAAAACTAAGTATCTCTTGCCACGTATCAATGATTTATTCGATTAAGTGGAAGGAGCCAAATTATTCTCAAAAATTGATTTAAGATTAATGATAAAGGAGGAGGACAGCTACAAAACTACATTTCAAACTCATTATGGTCATTACGAGTTCGTGGTGTTGCCATTTGACCTCACAAATTCCCCAACTATGTTTATGAGTTTGATGCACTATATTTTCTAGCCCTATCTTGATAAGTTTGTGTTGATTTTTATTGATGACATTTTGATATACTCTAAAAATTGGGAGGAGAAGAAAGAAAATTTGAGTATTGTGTTGCAAACTTTACGAGAGAACCAGTTATATACTAAATTTAGTAAAGGTGACTTTTTCAAAGATTAGATCTGATACTTAGGTCACATTATATTAGCAGAGGGAACAACAGTGGACTCGGAGAAGATCAAAACCATTATGGAATGGACCACTCCAAAGAACATCGCTGATATCAGATTCTTCCTGGGATTGGCTGGGTACTATCATTGGTTCATTGAAGGACTTTCAAAAATTTATTTTCTAATGGCCTCCTTACAGAAAGAGGAATGCACCTTTCAATGGATAGTAGAGTGTCAAAAAATATTTAAAATATTAAAACACCTACTTACCACTTCACCCATGCTAAAAGTTGTAGATCCGGAAAAGTCTTTTATGGTTTGCACTAATGCAAGTAAAGAAGTTGTCGATGAAGTGCTGACACAAGAAGGAAAGGTTATTACTTATGAATCACAGAAATTGGAGTATGAACAACGACACTCCACTTATGATCTTGAATTAACAACGGTAGTGTATGCACTTAAAATGTGGTGACACTACCTGTTGGGGAAGAAATTTTTGTTGTTAATGGATCATGGCAGCCTTAACAATTTCTTTAATGAGTTTAGCTCTAATGCTCGTTAGGCCAGCTAGACAGCATTTTTAAGTGAGTTCGATTTTTAAATGAAGGACCTTAAGGGGAAAGAAAATCGAGTGGTTAATGCATTGAGTAGGAAGTTACATTGCATTTATGAGGTTCAGATCAGTCAAGCATGCTCAAATATTCCAAAAATTATAAAGGAGACATCTTTCAAAGATCCAGAACACACTTTTCTTTGGCAGTAGATAAAGGAAGCTTTGTTAAAAGGGGAAAATTCAGATTTCGAAATAAATCTTGATGACATCCTTACCTTCAAAAACACTGTTTATGTTCCTAACCAAAGCACTGTTAAACAATTAATAATGGATGATTTCATTGAACCATTTGTGGGCCACCCAAGTTACCATAAACTATTATCAGCCATAAAAAAGGGTATTTTTGGCCTGGAATAAAGAAGGATGTTATTGAGTACTTGTCCAAATGTTTGAAGTGTCAGTTAGTGAAGGTGGAGCATCAACATCCTGCTGGTTTTTTGCAACCATTGCCCATTCTGGAATGGAAATGAGAGACCATATCATTAGACTTCATCAGTTGTTTACCCCACACCTAGAAACAACATGACTCAATTATGGTTGTAGTAGACAAATTGAGCAAAAATGCACACTTCATACCTATGAAATCCACTTACAAAACTATGGAAATTGTAGACATATTTACGAAGGAAAATTTTCCCCTACACAGTATACCCAAGGTGTAACGACTCTGGGCACAACATATCTCCATAATGGTATGATATTGTCCACTTTGGGCCTAAGCCCTCATGGATTTATTTTTGGGCTTTACCCCAAAAGGCCTCATACCAATGGAGATATTTTTCCATCCTTATATACCCATGATCTTCCCCACTTTTAGTCAATGTGGGACTTTGGTCGTAAACCCAACAATCCTCCCCTCAAACAAAGGACCATCAAACCTCCCCTCAAACGATTATCCACCCATCCACTCTCTACCAACCAGGATTCTCCGCTCCAATACGTTGGAAGCACACGCCTTACATGGAGCACCACCTGCCTCGAGAGCTTGCTCTATCCCAGGTCAACTCCTCTTCACCGTGTTGGGACCAAGACACGTCCATGAAGAATCTGAAGCACACCGCCTGTCTAACCGAGCTCATCCACAGATCCCATCGTGATATTACCGGGGCCCACCACCTTCGTCCGGCATTCCGAGGATTAATCCACTTAGCTAACTTTGAACCTGGTAACCTGGCTCTGATACCACTGGTAAGGACTTTGGGCACCACATATCTCCACAATGGTATGATATTGTCCACATTGGGCCTAAGCCCTCATGGATTTGTTTTTGGGCTTTACCCCCAAAAGGCCTCATACTAATGGAGATATTTGTCCATCCTTATATACCCATGATCTTCCCCACTTTTAGTCAATGTGGGACTTTGGTCGTATACCCAACACAAGGTGGTAATTTTAGGTTGGGATGTGAAATTTACATCTACATTCTGGAAAACCTTATTTTTAGGATTGGGTACCCATATCCAATTTATTACGGCTTACCATCTCAAAATGGACAGACAAACTGAACTGGTAAATCAAGTGTTGGAAGACATGCTACGCATGTTTGTGATGCAAAAACCACATAAGTGGGGATATTACCTCCACCTCATGGAATTTATATACAATAATGGACAGCATGAATCACTGGGTATGAGCCCCTTTGAGCTATTATATTGAAGAAAGTTCACAGTGCCCATGGACTAGAATAATCATGTTAGTAAGCTAGCATTAGGTCTCGACATGCTAGCAGAGATGGAGGAAATTATTAAGAAGTTTTGGCAGAATCTAAGGGTTTCCCAGGATAGGTATAAAATGTATGAAGATAAAAATAGGACATACGAATAATTTTAATTGGGAGATCATGTATATCTAAGAGTAAGGCCCTAAAAAATCTCCTTACAGTGGAGGGGTTGTGCTAAGTTAGCACCCAGGTACTGTGGACCTTTTCAAGTCTTGGAACAAATTGGACCGGTAGTCTATAATATTTCATTACCAAGCCACATTCGAGTCCATAATGTTTTTCATGTATCGTTGTTAAAAAAATATGTGTACAACCCACAACATATAATAAACTCAAAAAATATTCAAATAATAAGCTAAGGGAATATATACATTTTTCATAAATTGTTTTGAGGAAAGTATGACTGTGAATTATGTATGTGTAGGTTGAACAAGAAGGAGAGTTTCTGGTAGAACATCTTCGTATTCGCGATGGGAGAGAAACTGCCTTGCAGAAGCGAGCCATCACCCAGGTTAAAGTGCAATGGAAACACTTTGGCCCAGATGAGGTCACCTGGGAAGAGGAGGGATTTATGTGGGAAGCTTATCCGACGTTATTTGCTTAAATTAGAAAGAACACCAAGGAAAGCGAGATAACAAGTTTTTACATAATTTATGATTAGTTAGGAGTTTAGATAGGTTAATAAGAATAATCTTTTTGCTATAATTAAAAGAAACAGTTACACCCCTACCCTAGAAAGGGACATATAGAGGGGAAACGAAGGAAAATGGGGGCTATCCTAAAGCTGGGAAAAAGGAGACCAATGGGAAGTTTCTCATTGACAGTCAAATAGAGTGTAGGACGTGAGGCTGGACAGTGGAGTCATGAGGTCCATGGCACCAACTGTAGTTGGATATAATTGAGTGTGAAATAGAGAAAGTGCTCAGGGGAGAGCCTGGACATAATCGCCAGGCTCGTGGCTAGGAGGATAGACTTTTCAAATATCTTTGGTATTTTATGATAAGCTAATCGTATAAGTATCATAACTTTTATTTAAGTATTAATTGTAATAGATTAATGGAGTAAATACTTCTTACAGTAGCAGAATAACTGATTACATGATCATAGTACATATATTTAAAAT